>CAIGRP010130085.1:0-10123 GCA_903798385.1 Fraxinus cuspidata
TGCGTTAGTAACTTAGGTATGTTTACTTACTGAGTTCATTTTATTTAAGCTCTTTGTTAATATCATAACAATACGTTAAGCTTACATCGATGTGATATGCATTTTTAAGGTTGTATCTAGATTTCAATCTTTTAAAGATTAGAATTCTTCTTGGTGTGAGTACATTACAAATATTTAAACCTTATTTGCTATCATTAATATTTATTTTGAATTCTTGAAACATAAAGTTGAAGTTTGTCAATAAAGAAAAGTGGAGGTTGGCTTGACATCTACCAGTCAGACCAGCCTAATTCCTCCACTCATTTGTATCTACCCACGGGGAGCTTTTGATCATTTACTCCTTTATTTTTTTATGTTTGTTTTTACATTGGAGACAATGTAATCTTTTTGTTTGGGGTGGGGATAAGTATTTGGAGAATTAGGATCTTTATTGCTTTCTTTTCAGCTGCTTATCGGGTTTGTATAACTAATTTAATCTGAAAAAAAATTTTGAAATTTTTTTAGTGTCTAGTATAGCGAATGACTTGTTGCATATGAAGATATTTGCTTGAACTGAGTATAACTTTAGCTAGAATTGGACAATATAGTATCTTATGCTTTTACTTGTGTGCTTATCCATGTTAGACTCATTTACTTGATCACATAGCCATCATTGACTTATCACAATTTATGTTGGACTTGTTTACTTGAACACATAGTCATCATTACCTTATCACTTATGTTGGAGCATGACTTGATTCATGACTTGATTATGTGGATTTAATGGTTGATGTGTTGACCTAAGTTTAAATAAAATCCCAAAATCAATTATATAGAAACCAAATTGCTAAAAAGCAGTTTGGGGCGAGAATGTTAGTGCTTGTGTTCACAAAAGTTTGATGGTTTGGAGCTCTTGAATCAGATCTTTCGTTGGAGGAGTTTGAGTTAAGAAGTCTAGAACTGGCATTGACCAAAGTTAAAATCAAATCCCATTTGAAAAGAAAATGTGATATATCTTACACTTCTATTCGTAACCTTTATAATTCGAGTTATTAAGTCTGCTGGGATATTTAAAACCTGGTACCCTATGGTTATCTAACTTGGGAGTCATCAGCCTAAAACTCACTATATGGGTCATTTAAAAATCTTAATGGATAGAAGTCTTGCACATAAGATGTCAAAAAAAATAAAAAAATAAAAAAAATAAACAGCAATCAAAATATATTCATAGGAAAAGAAAGAAAAATGGCTTTAGATTATCAGAAGTGAGAGGTGCCCTATAGAGACTTTAAGATTTGAACTCTGAAAATTGATGGTGTGACTTTGAGAAATACTTACCATTTTCCTTCTAGAGATATAAGTATCTAATTATGATCACTTTGTGTGGAAAATACATTTTTATAATTATTAGGAATCCACATGTGCGAAAAATACCTCGGAATTGGAAAAAAGAGCATAAGGAGTGATTTTGCACGAGAGGTGTGAGGAAAAAATTATCACACGAGGATTGGGATTATGATTAAATCAACAACACTTAATTGGCTGTGTTCTAGTATGGGTGCGAGTTCAATATTTGCTAATCACACACACACACACACACACACACACACGCTAAGTCGAGTATTGTATAAGTAAAAAATTATTTTTGTTACTGTTTGGATCCTTATAGAGTGTTGTTTAAATTCGAACCCAAGACATATGGTAAGCCATTTAACGTTGGATTCGTTTGTTATTAGAGATTTGTTTAGATTAATGACTTGGTTGATTTCCTAAGTTTTGGGTGTTTTGTTTTGTTTGAGGACGAACAAAGGTTTTAGTTTCGAGGTGTTTGATAAGTACATTTTCATGCACTTATTTGGGACTATATTACAAAGTTTTTGTGTCATTTTATTATTGAATTTTAATTAACTTAGGTTAATTTTATTTTATTTCAATTTTGGATTCGTTTCTAAGAAATTAGAAAAGAAAGAAGGATAAATTTGCCGATTGATGGAATTTTGGGGACTAATATGCATTTGAGTAAGAGTTGAAGCACTAAAATTGAAATAATTTGATGTGGAAAATGGTTGAAAAGAAAATTTACGAAAGTTTTATAACTGGACAGCTGTCCAGTTATATTGGTAGGGCGGCCGCCCAACCCTCAACCCCATTAACAGGGCCACTTTCTAAGCCTAGTTGACCGCCCCATTTTCTACTAAGCGCCCGCCAAGGCCAAATCGGGGAAAATTTTTCGATTTTCTAATTTGAATACAACTCTTATGGAAACTAATCTTGGGGCACCTTTTAAAACCCATGACTGTCCAGAAGTAAGAACGACGCATTACAACATATTTTGAAGAGCTTTTGGAGTAGATAACAAGCAAATAATACGAAGATCGAAGCCAAGGACAGAAGAATAAATTCAAGAATTATATTGGGCGATGTTGATTCTTCAATATTCTTTTTTTTTTCCTTTTTTCATAACATGTTAGCCTAGATTTATTTGTGCTAGGAGAACGATGGACTATGTAATATAAATTTTTAATCTTTAGTTTTACATTTTTGACGTCAAAAGCACGTTTTTGGATATTGAAGAATTTATATGATTTTCTTTTTTCCACAATTATTGCGCACGATATTGTGAATTTGGTGACTTATTTTATGCATTCGAAAGAAAGAAAATATGTTCAACATATATAAATTGTCATAGGGTATATAAATATACCGTTATGCCTTACGTGAATATTTAACTATTCGCTTCCGTCATAGGGATATTGTCGGGTCATATATGAGAATAGGTTTGACATTACTCGAGAGAGAGAGAGAGTGTTGAATAGTTTAGGAACATTGATTCGTCAATATTTCATCGTATTGTTAAAGTGTAGAACTAAGTTTAAAATGAATTATTACATAGGCATTTGTGATCCTAGTACATTTATCATAAATCAAAACACTCAAACTTACATTTAACGTTGTTTGCATTTAATTTAGTTTAATCATTTATAATTTCATATTTAGTATTATTTTAGTTATACCATCATCAAAACAAACACATCATCTTATTCTAGTTTCGGTTAAGGTCAAGGTACTAGGAATTGAACTAATCAATTTTCGTGGGACGATACTCGCACTCAAAAAGTTCATTTTATTACTTGTTAATGAACCGTATACTTGCAGTGATTTTTATTCGAAATATATTTTCGTGAACAGAGAACACTGAAGTTTGCAGCAAATTATTTACTTCCCTAAATATCTCTTACAGCAAGATGAAAATGCAATTTAAATATTTTTTCATTTCCGTTATAATATAATTTTTAGGCAAGATGTATTTTTCCTTCTTTAATATGATATTTTGTGTTTATATAAATGTAAAATTGTACTTTCTATTTATTTCAAAATAATAATTCCCTTCTCTCTCATAAATTCTCTCGGTATCAGATCATAGCATTCTCTAAAGATCAAATTTTTGAAATTTTACATGTACAATTTCATTTGTCTTGAAACATAAGCAACTATCCTACCGTGATTCATAAGTACACATTGGTTGAATGCATGACTAAAAATGACAAAGTTATCTGATCGTTTTCAAAATAACCAATACCAAACTTGTGACAACTTTCTATTTTAGTTCCTGCGAACGCAGTCCACAATAGTTACACCAATGAAACTTTGCATTCTTTATTTTTAACAGAGTAATTAGAACAGAAATCTTTGAAATTCCTAAGTAAAATATCTTGCCAACCCAAATAAAAAACCTATACAATATATTCCGATCGATTAATTGGTAATTACCTCAATTTCTACTCGGTCGACATGTATGCCCTAAAAATTGAACTCAATAGAGATGAAATTCAGGTTCAAAAACACATCCTTACACACGGTTTCAACACCAATTCCAGCCAACCCTCCAACACCCATGTCCAAACTCCATTACAGGCTTCTTGTACTCCTCAAGGTGAGTAGTTTCATGGTCCCATATCATCAAGAAGTATTTTAATTCCTATTCAATCTCATTCCAGTATGAAGGCAGCGAACCACGCACTTGTCTTTCCAAATTTCAGCATCAACATTGAGAATCACGATCGCACACCACCACCATTATTTTCTACTCACCATGGCGAACAAAATACACATATAGATCTTCATCAATTTGTATCGATTCAACCAATTAGTGAACATACATCTTATACGCGCGAAATGCCTCTCGATTCCATTTCAATTGAACACTCTAATCGCGAAGTCTTCGTCGACATTTGGAGCACATAATCAAACAATGGGTCAGAATCAATTATGTTCAGAACAAGTTCAATTTATGGAAGATGTTCGAGCCCTATGCGAAAAATTTGGTACCAAGGGATTTGATGAGTCAATGTTACTCCAAATGTTCAATTCGAGGGCTAGAACTTCAATTGATGATGATAAATCCATGGGTCAACAAACAATTGAGCCAATTAACATCTCAAACTTGGGATTGAATTTTGAGCAACACCATGTGCGCTAGCGCGAGGAAGAAATCAGTGAATCAATTGATGTTCTTGATGATGACAATGCTCTAAATTTGATCAATGACACTGAAATTCCAGGCCATAAAACTTTAGGTAAGCTTCCAATTGACAAAATTAATGGCTAAATGAACCTCAATTTCATTCCCCAACCCATGACAATCGAGCTTCCTTCAATTCCAAATTGTGGTAATTTGGTTTCAACAAATGACAAGGTGACACCAACATTGCATTCTACTACTTCCAATGTACCTTGAGTACCCTTACCTCCGGTCAATAGCTTGGCAAATCTCATAGCCAATTTTGAGCTTCCTTCGCGGATTAAGCTCAAAACGGATTTTGCAGCCTCATTTCATACAAATGTACCCTAGAATCGTCATTAGCAGGTCCAAAATAATAGGGCCAGGTCTGGTCTACCTCCGACCATCGGCTCATGCGCCACCCCACGCACTATAGGACTTTCGACGTGTGGCTCTCACGTGTGGTCTACCCTGGGTAATTCTACATCTCCGGTTCCATCTAGACCACCTATAGCTTCTTTTGGTGTTTCGGGTACTACTTAGGTTCCATGTTCTTATACTGTATGTGTTAATAACAAATCGACTATTACTCAGGCTGAAATGAGTAAGAGGAAATCTTTTGCTACTGTACTTCGTGCTCCTCAGGATTCTAGAAATCACAATTTGGTTTCTAAGAAGCTATACATCCATCATGGTGAGCCTGCTGTATTTTTTGATGAGTCAGATGAACATTTTTTGGCGGAGGCCTACAGGTTTATGTTTGAAAGTAAATTTATCACAAACCTTCTATGAACAAGGTACGCGAAAATTTTAAACTTTTTGATTTTATTGGTGATTATGAAATTGGTCTTATTGATTATGCACACATTATTATTCATATGGTGCACGATGATGATTATTCATGAATATTCCTTAAACTGACTTGGTTCCTCAAACTCACTTGGTATATTGATGGTTGTCCCATGGGGGTTTCAAGTGGACCCCCAGCTTTAGTCCACAGCATGAGGTTTATATTTCCCCTGTTTGGGTCTCATTTCCTTTGCTTCCTATTTATTTTCTAGCTAAGAGCGCATTGTTTGCCATAGCTAAGGTTATTGGGCTTCTGCTTCTTATTGACGAAGCTACTTTTGTTCTTCGACGACCTAGTGATGCACGAGTATGCATTGAGGTTGATCTGGAATGTAAACTCCCTGATAGAGTATGGATTGAGAGGGAGAAGATGGAGATATTGACAACTGTTGTATATGATAAGGTGCCAGACTTTTGCTTTCGATGTAGACACTTTGGACATTCAAATGAGAGTTGTTCTAGTGGTTTGCATCCTGCCCCACCCTCTGTGGCCCTGGTTGTTGTTGACCCGACTTATAGGCCTAATCTAGTTTTAGCCAAGGATAATGATAGGTGAAGGAGGTTGTGAGTGTGCTTCGCTAGAGATGGATACCTATTAAGAGAAATCAAAAGAGACAAGACAATACATCAATTGTGATTTCTCATTCTACTCACTATTGCTCCTATTATCCCCGTCACTATAGTTACTACATCACATATAGCTGCTACTCATATGGCTCCTAGTCTTTATATTGCTCAACCTGTTATTAGCAATATTGCTCCACATATTACTACTTCTCTACCATCATATCATTCTATAGTTGCTCCTATTAGGGTGGATACTTATAGTTCTCCTATTATTACATCAGCTCCTCATTCAGCAGTTTAGTCTCCTGACCCCATCAGCAATGCTCCTATGATTGTTAGTTCTATATATTTTGATCATCTCTTAGTGGATATGTTAGAAAGGCTACGAAGCTATATGGAGCCAGATGTTCCTATTATCTCTGCATATTGTCTGCAGAATATGGAGGCTCTTATATCTACAGATGAGTCAGATCTGATGTTTTTTCCCATATTGAAGTTCATCAGCCTGGTTCATATCGTCGATCTTCTGCTGATGACTTTGGTAGGCATGGTTGGTAGGAAAGATGATGGTTTTGTCCCAATTGGTTGAAAAAAATTTGAAAGCTACTGATACTTTATTTTCTAGGATGGTGACCAGAAGTTGGTCATAGGATATCTCTTCACGCACGTCCAGGTGAGTACCATCATTTTCGAGTTCATGAGCTTCATTCTAGAGCTTTTAGCTGAGTGGTAAGACCGCTGTGTGTTAAGTTTCATTCCATATCTATGACATCGAGTCATCTTTGAATATGTTTCTAGGAAGACCATGGCTTCTATGGAATGTGAGAAGTATAGCTAGTGTAGCTACTTGTCAGGGTCTAAAGAAACTTATACAGCTTCATCAGGTTTATCTCTTGGTTATACTGGAGCCTTTTGTTCTTCAGCATATATTTGCATATATTCGACAATATCTACACTTTGATAAGGAGTTCAGAATGTGTCGAACAAGATCCTTTTTTTGGAATGCGGGGACTACTGTTACTATTATTCTTGGTCATCTTTAGTTCCTTAATGTTAGAGTTGAGGATCCCAGACTAGCACGTCCCATAGATCTGACTCTAGTCTATGCTTCTTGTGACGTAGCTATCATGATGGATTTGTGGGAGGGTCTTCACCACATTTTCCTCAATAAGGACGACCCTTGGCTAGATGGGAGAGACTTTAAAGTTACTACACATAATGGTAAGCGCCCTAGTCATAATACTCATGATTGAGACATTATTGCTTTCTCTGATATGATGTTAAATTGTGGTTTGTAGGATGCTTGTTTCCTTGGAAATTGGTATACTTGGACCAACGGTCGAGTCAGAAAGAAACTGGATAGAGTACTTATTGATTCTACAGCTGCAGCATTCTATCGACAGCTTACTATGGGGCACTTGAATCGGACTTCATCTGATATTCTCCTTTATTACTTCAATGGGTTTTTGATGATGATGATTTGGGTCCTAGAACTTTCAGATTCCTCAATGTTTGGACTAAACATCATGATTTTTCATTATTTGTCACTCAAAAGTGGTCACTCCCTACTCATCTTAAGGGGATGGCTGCTCTTTGGGAGAAGTTCTACTGGCTGAAGCAGGGTCTACGTTGGTGGAATCGACGAGTATTCGGTGATATTTTCCAGCGAGTGAGGGACGCTGAAGAGAGGGTCAACATGGCAGAGATAGCTTTTGAATGCTCTTTGGGAGAAGTTCTTTAGGCTGAAACAGGGACTGCGTTGGTGGAAAAGACATGTGTTTGGAGATGTTTTCCAACAGATGCGAGATGCTAAGGGTAGGGTGGATGAGATAAAGATAGTACATGATAGAGACCCTACACCGGAGTATCGTGACCTATTACGTCATGCCCAAACAGTTTTGAACCGGACCTTATCTATTGAGGAGGGTTCACGTTGGGTATGTGAAGGAGATCACAATACTCATTATTTCCATGCGAAGTTTTAAAGACATAGAAAATCGCGTATTAGGTCCATCAGGACGCGAGCAGTGGAAGTCTTAGCTACTTCGGCTGACATTCAAACATCAGTTATTTCATTCTATCAGGATCTTTTATCTCTTCCTGCACAACCATTGGACCCCATTTGTTCTGATATCATCCCAGACTTTTGACGAAGGATGATAATTTAGCACTAAACCGCCTCCCTTTGATTCATGAGGTACGGGAAGCGGTGTTTAGTATATATGCTGACAGTGTTGCCGGATCGGATAGATTCTCATCCATATTCTTCCATCATTGCTGGGACATTATTCAAGACGATGTATACAGGGCAGTTTTGGACTTCTTTGACGGCGGCCATCTTCCACGGGGTTTTGCTGCTACTACTATAATATTGCTCTCTAAGAGAGATGGTGCTTGTAGATGGACTGACTTAAGACCCATCAGTTTGCGTATAATGTTCAATAAGCTTATTACATTCGAAAACTTGTGAAGATTGAGTACACTATTACCACGTATTATCTCTCGCAACAAAATGGGTTTATTTCTGGTCGTCTAATTGGGGACAATGTTCTACTGGTTTAGGAGAACACTAGGCTGAAGTTAGACATGGCTAAAGCATATGATCACATGGATTGGGGCTTCATTTATTGTGTATTAGAGGTATTTAAAATTGATCAGATCTTGACCGATAGGATCAGGCGACATCTCTGAGTGTCTTTTTCAGTACTCATAAATGACCGTCCATGTAGTTTTTTTCTCTTCATGAGAGCTCAGAAAGGGAGATTCTATCTCGCCCTCCTTGTTCATCACAACTACATATTACTTCTCATGCCTACTTACTCAGAGGTTTCAGGAGTTACCCAATATGTATTATCGGCATAGAGGTAATACGTTTGTCTTATACCTTTCATTTGCTGATGATATGATCATATTCACCAACGGCCAGAAATAGTCTATCAGGAGGATTCTTGGTTGTCTGGAACATTATAANCTGATGATATGATCATATTCACCAACGGCCAGAAATAGTCTATCAGGAGGATTCTTGGTTGTCTGGAACATTATAAGGTGGTTTCTGGTCAGTTGGTTAACTGGGACAAGAGCAAACTCATACTACCCAAACGGGCATCTATTAGTTAGATCAGACGATTGGAGATTTTGACTGGTTTTCGACACCAACAACAGCCTTTCATTTATCTGGAAGTCCTATTATTTAAGGGAACCAAGAGGAGCTTCATTTATGATGACCTTATCCAAAAGCTTAGGGACAAGATCTCAAGTTGGGCTTCATGAATTTTATCATATGGGGGCTTTATTACTTTATTGAGGTCAGTGCTCTCTTCTATGACATTGCACCTTCTTCAGAACATGCAGTCCCCTAAAGGTTATCCTGAGAAAACTTGAGAGTATCTTTGTGCAACTCCTATGAGATTCCAAAGAACAGGCGCGACGTTTATATTGGCGGAGCTGGAAGGAGATTTGCCTTCCTACCGATGATGGTGGTCTAGGCTTTAGGAGATTACAGGATGTGGTGGACACCTTCTCCATAAAGCTCTAGTAGTTGTTCCGCTCTCAAAGATCTCTTTGGGCCCAGTTCTTATGAGGCAAATATTGTACGGGGATACATCTTTTACTTGCAACAGTTCCTTTCTTAAGTCTTTTCATTTATAGAGACCATTCATATTCTTCACACTTCTCCTCCTCATCGGTAGGAGAGATTTTCTTGCCGATGTTTACCAGTTTTTGCATCTGCTTTTTGTACGTAGCATATGAGGTCTTTAGGGCCCTCTCTTCAGCTATTACCCTCTAGATGGTGGTAAAGTCAGGCTTCAGAGCCCTCTTTTTCAAAAATTCTCTGCAAAATAGTTTAGTGGTAACACTTTTACCAATATCAATCTTAAGCGAGGTGATGAGGTTAGGAAATACCTTGGGAAGACATCAGATTATTTTCCATAAAATGGATATTCTTGGGAAGACATCAGCCCAGTATGTGATCTCTCATGGTCAGAAAATTAATAAATGGCAATTGATTACACCCAAAAAATAACGTGGTAATTGTAGCACAACTTTGGAGTATTGATTCCACATGGAGATGGAAAAATACTCAAGGATTCAACAAATTAGGATTTTTCGTGAATTGTTTGAAAATGATTTGTTTTTTGTTTTATTTTTTAAATATCAATGGATCAAATAATGAACTTAAAATCAATAAGTTAAAACAGTGAAGTGTCAGAATTCTCTCAATTG
>CAIGRP010130108.1:0-25283 GCA_903798385.1 Fraxinus cuspidata
TAATAAGTGTTTTTGTATGTGACACCCCAACTTCGCCACAAAATTCATCAAATGCTTGTTTTCTACTAGGTGCAATCGTGATATAGTTTAGTGCATTCCTAATTTGTTGAATTTTATCATTAACATGTTTTAAACCGTCTTGTACAATTAAATTAAAAATATGGCATACACATCGAATATGAAGTAAATAACCACCAAAATTAGGTTGAAATAGTCTATGCAATTTATCGATGACAGCCTTATTTACATTAGCGTTGTCAAACGTAAAAGAACAAATTTTACTCTCACAACGATATTCTTTAATAATGTTCATAATAACATGAAATATATTGTTAGCGTTGTGCGTGAACTCAATAATTGTTTTATGCATGACCCAAAGTGGTTTATATAGTGTGCAGTTGCAGCTATATAATCTCTTTTATTAATCCATTCCCAAATATCCGAAGTGTATTTCGAATTACCCCAACGTTCATCGGTTGAAGATATTGTTTCACGTAGGAAATGAAATTTTGGTTGTCCACTATTGCTAGTGGCAATTCAGTTGCGGCAAAAACTTCACCATTCCCGTTCGAGCTTTCTTCTCCGAATACATTCACGTAGAAAGTGGCATAGTAGTAGTACCGGTGCCTGGACTACCAAATTGTAGTTACGTTTGACTAGTAGGAAGAAGCCCATGTTTGGCCGCACATGTTTTGTAGTGACGGTTGAGGTGGGTGGTTCCAATGCATTTTTGCCATGCCAATCGTTGTTGACAGTATTTACATAATGCTTTGGTTTCTGGTATTTCATCGACCACACGATCAGTTTGAACTAATTTAAAATTGTCCCAACATTTTGCCTGTCTTTTCCCATTTCTCTTCCCTCTTGCATCAGGAATATCTAATACAAGTTTATCACCATGTTCGAAATCAATTGGATGACTAGCATCAATATCAACGTCATCCAAATCAATTGGATGACTACTTTCATGAGTATTGAAATCTTGAATATTTTCTGGAATAGGTAATTCATTCAGACCGGTGAATTCATTACCAAATTAACTGTGGGGTGTGACAAGTGATTCGACTATGACAATGAACAAGTTTTTAACAAATGAGTGTGGATCCATTTGTGATTGGAAATTTGTAATGAGATAATTGATATTGAATAATTGAAATTGAATATTGAAGTAGAATTGAAGAGTGAATGTAGATTATGTAGTAGTGTAGAAAATCGATTAAAAATAAAAGGTGGAAGAGTATATAATGATATTGATAATGAAATGTAGAGAGTAGAGTAGAGACTAGAGAATGAGAGATTGATAGTAAGTTTGGTGGAAAAAAATGGATGAATGGATGAGTATTTATAGGGAAAATGAAATTGAAAAAAAAAATTTAGAGACCAAACGGTCACTGAATTTTTTCAGTGATTCAGTGACCGTTTGGTCATTTTATTTTTTTTGCGAGCCCACGAGCCCGTTGACGAGCTGCTCGCCGAGCAGCTCATCTCTGCTCGGCTAGTGCTCGGGCTCGTCTTTTTGACGAGCCCGAACGGCTCGTAGGTAATTTTTAACGAGATGAGCAGCCTATCCGACGAGTCATTCGGTTCGGTTGCCACCCCTAACTCTTGAGGCTAAAGATTTTCCATATGTTTGACTAATTGACAACTCTACAGCAGGTACTTTCAATCTACATTTTAGGTGACAGACCTATAATATAAGGTTGCACTTTTTAGTTCATTTAAGGTCACCATAGACCTATAACAACTAGGATAATGCCTATCAAACGAAGCCATGAGCCGTTGGGAAGAAGACACATCAAATATCCAATGAACATCACATTTTATCTATAACTATATTAGCTCAAACTTAGATTTTTTCAAAGGTAATGCAATTCTACACATCTACAGTATTAAATTACTCTTGTTCATAATCTCTCCTACACTCATAATATCTTCCATTGTTGATTGAGTTTGGAGTGCCCGTGATCATCTTTCCTATCACTGAATATATGGCCACTAGCATATAACGTTTTATTAAAATGTGCAAGAAACTTACACATGGACGGAAGAGAAGTCGAGATTATTAACTATGTGTTCCCTTCAAATTTCAAGACCAACAGGGCTAAACGCTTTCATTCCAAGACAATTAGAAATTGTCACTCAACAAAATATTATCAAATCTTAGGGCTCGCTTGATTCAAAGATGGAATTTGGGTGGAAAGAAAATGAATTGCAGAGAATTAAATTGCATATAATTTGTTTTACTGAGAATTGTCAATTTATTGTGTTTGATTGGTATAATTTTTCACTTGAAAAATATTGAAATTTTCTTTTATTTTTTGTGTTCGTTTCACTTTATTTTTTATGAAAATTGTTAATTAAAGGGATATAATTTCTTACAATTTGGGATATAATTTGTTTGGATTGCCAAAAAGAGAGAGAGAGAGAGAGAATTTTTGGTGTTCGTTTGGCTTTGTATTACATGAAAATTGTCAATTAAATGGATAATTTTTTTATTTTTTATTTTTTTATTTTTTTACAATTGGAGATAGAATTTGTTTTTATTGTAAAAAAAAAAAAAAGATGGAATTTCAATTCCCACCTAAAAGGTGGAAATTTCAATTCAACTAAAACAAAAAAAAAAAAAACTAGAAAATATGGAAAACCAATTTCAAGAAAAAAGTGTCATCAAACATAGCAAAAGTAAAAAAATGGAATTTCAATTCAAACTGGCCTATCAAACATGTCTTTAGAGTGTTTCGTTCTTTTTTTCTAAAAACAATTTTATCCTTCCAAGAAAATATTCTCCAACAGAAAATACTTGCTTTGACTTTTAATTAATTACATTGTTTTTAAGAAATTTATTCTTCTACAAGTGAAAGAGAAGTATATTGATACCTCACAATAAATTATATTGAAAAAATAAACATTAATTTTACATTTTCACAAATAGGAAAAGGAAACAGGTGGTCAACTGCAAAGTGCCCTTTTTATGTAAGGTAAAGAGAGCAACAAGTTCCCGTGAAAAACTCCTACCCACTAAAATTTTGACACGTGTAATTCAACCCGAGGCAAGTAGCTCGAGTTAAGATAGCGTTTAAAATAATAAAGAGGAAGAAAAGGGCCACAAAAAGCGGTGGTGACATCAGTAAGCCACGTGTCGAGGGGTTCTTTTAACGTTAGCCACAAGATTCCATGTTTTTCTCGGTCTTTCTATTAAACCCCAGAATTAAATCTATTTTACCCATTTGACGTGGCACGCATGTGCACCCTTCTTGTTCTTCCTTTTCCCCTCCCAATCCCCATAAACCAAATTAAAATTATTTTCTTTCAATTTAGTCCCACTGTGTGGAGTATTTAATTTCTCTTTTGCCTTACATTTACTATAATTTTTTGGTAGCTGAATAAAATATATCTCCTACTCCTTCAGTTGCTGTACACTCGCTTTTTTGTTGGATTTGTTTTTCTTTTTTGATTTGGGAAATCAAGTCACTTTCTTTCTGGTTTTATCTAGCATATTCCAATCACTGGTTTCGGATAAAGATCGAGGCTTTGAGATGTTTTTGTTCATTTTTCACTTCCTTTCCTGTGCCTGAACAACCCCTTTTCTTGGATCCCATTTCGACAGCTGCTCTGTATAATTTCTTATGCAAATTTTATTTGCTAATCTGATTCAGCTGTTTATTCATTTTTCTCTGAATCAACAACTTTTGCGAGCTTAGTTCATGGGGAAATATGATGCTTGTGATTGGAAAATCTGATATTTCTGGGATTTGGAGGTGTTTCCTGGTAATTAGATTTCAAGAAAAAGATTTTTAGAAGGATTTTCATTCAGCGAAGCTACTTTAAGAATTGCAGAAAGAAGATTTTCAAGAATTGATGGTTTCTACTGCTATGGATACACAGGTGAATGCTCTATCTACCTATTTCTGTACACTGAAGTGTAATTTAAGTCGAAGTCTCTTGATTTGGTATGTTTATTGAGAAATCTGGGAAAGAAAATTTAGACTATTGATTCAGAGAAATTACTTTTTAATAATTAGTACCTTTCTCTAGGCACAAATATTCGAACACCTATATAACTGCCAAGTTTGATGCCAATTTTATTGTAAAATTTATAGTTGTGAATATAGGGTTATTTGTAAGCAGAAGAAAAAAATAAAAAAAAAATCAGTATTTTCCATGAGTCAGCTACTGAACTTGCTTGAGCTACTTATGATATGAATAAATTAGTAGTTTATAATGAGATCTGTTCTCCGAGGATTGTGGTGTTGGTTTATATGTTTCAACTTGTACAAAAATTTGGTAGGTGGTGGCTTTTTGTGTAATCTGGGATTGCACCATAGGTGTTTTATCAGTATAGGATTGGAATTTTCTGTGTATAATTTACCCCAAAGAAGAAATGATACATGTCTCCTCGGTTTGTCTTTATATCCAAAGAAAATCTAATAAGAATTACAATCAAAACGTTTGAGATTTAGTTTAGTTTATATTATCTATCATTATGGGACTCAGAAAGCTTGTCGAGTTAGTGTTGGTAAAGGAACTTCAAGTATTTGACCGATCCATGCAATTGAAGATTGTTGTGCTTTAAACGTATTCCGATTAAATGGCTATTGTTAATAACAAATGCCGGTCACGAGTTTGTCTGTTACATGAAAAAGAAATTTGGAAAACTGATGGTATTCCTGCTAGAGAATTTGAGTCCTTTTGATACACAATAAAATTGATGACGATACATGTTTGAGAAATACTCTTTCTTGAGTTTTCTTCTTGATATTATATGTTTTAACACCCACTCTTTTTTTCTCTGTAGGGTCAAAGTGAAGGCACTGGATCAGATATTATTCTGCCTACAAGCAAACGAATTTCTCTAAAAATTGGTGTACCATCTAATAAGGGTATCTTGTTGAAAGAGCAGTTAACTCCTGAGGGTGACTTTCATTCAAAGGTTTATACGCCCCTATTTGTTGATGTCATGGAGAACCTTTTTAGACCGCCAACTTATCTTGCATTGTCTTCTTTGAATAGGTCAGGAAACCGTACACAATCACGAAACAAAGAGAGAGATGGACAGAAGAAGAGCATAAAAAATTTCTCGAAGCATTAAAACTTTATGGTCGGGCATGGAGAAAAATAGAAGGTGGCTATTCCTTGTACATGAATGTTTTTTTAGAGTACACTTTTATGGTCTTTGAAGTATTTAAAGGAGATTCTGATTTTTTCAGGGCATGTGGGCTCAAAAACTGCAGTGCAAATTCGAAGCCATGCCCAAAAGTTTTTCTCAAAGGTCTTTTCTGTTCTTATACCTGTTTCGTTCTCTCCCATTATATCTGTGTGCACTTTTTGAGTCATATCTCTTGTGACTCCAAGATGGTGCAGACTTGTGTGGGTTAAAACCTTTGTAAATCATTAAATGTTAAAGGTTAGATGTCTCTGTTCTGCTTAGGTTGTTCGGGAGTCTAATAGTGGTGATGGCAGCTCTGTGAAACCAATTGAAATTCCCCCTCCCAGGCCCAAAAGGAAGCCAATGCACCCCTATCCTCGTAAGCAGGTTTCTCGAGTCAAAACTGCAGTCTCTGCACCTGAGAAACCATTGAGTTCTGTATCTCCAAATCTGTCTGCCTCGGAGCAGGAAAACCAATCTCCTACATCTGTATTGTCTGCAATTGGTTCAGATGATACAACTGATTCTGATATGATTAATGGAAGCCCATCACCTGTTTCTTCTGCTGCTGTCGATAGTGGTGCTGTTTTTTGTTTTGAAATAGCTAACTTGTCGTCAGAAGAGTTCAAATATTCTCCTGGCCAAGAAGATGTTCGTTCAAGTCCAAAAGAACAAGCTCCTCTGGTACTTCCTTAATTGATTTTATAATAATTTTGATGCATCAGAAGTGAATTGTTATAATCAACAAGTATTAAATATTTTGGTTGTCCAGAAATGGGAGCTGCAATATGAAGATAATGCTTTTGTTAAGGAAGAATCAGCTGAATCAGCCTCACAATGTTTGAAGCTGTTCGGCAAGACATTGCTTGTCACTGATCCTCAGGGGCCGTCTTATCCTACTCAAACTTGCAAAATGCAGACACTAGACACAAACAATGGTACATCTTTACAGACACTACCATGGAATCTTGTGCTTCCAAGTACTTCGTCGACTCATTCTGAATGTACCTGGAGTAGCTTTTCTCAGAGATTACCTGAGCCATTCCATTACGCTGAGTCAACAGACAATGAATCAAACAATGTAGAGGCTTGTCCAGTCAATGTTCAATGTTCATCCCTTTGTGGCTATGCACAGCTCTCACCTTTGCATGTCCATAATCCAATCCCAATCAAGGCTCGTCCATTGTGTGTTAAGAAAGTGGAGGAGAAATATGATGGGAAGGATGGATTTTCAATAGGTTCAAACATGGATATAGGTTGTATTCTTTCCATTGTAAGGGAAGCAAAGGAAGAAGGATCGGTTTCCTCGAGGTTAAGTGAGAAAGCTAGAACAAAAGCAATGAGCTGCAAGAAGGGCTTTGTGCCATATAAGAGATGTTTAGCTGAGAGGGATCTTACCCTGTCGATGATGATAACTGGCGAGGAGAGGGAGGAGCAGAGGATCCGCCTTTGCTTGTAGTGGATTATTGTTGATAGAGATTTATTTGCAGCAGACCGGGCAAGTAGCCTGGAATGATTTAAGTGGCTGAACAACAAGCTGGGTGGCCAAGGCAAAGCCTATCCTAGATTGAAGAATTTTTGTCCTTTTTAGTTCTTCTGCCCACAGGTTGTAAATTTTTATGTTCATTTTACGGTTCATTGTTAGCTTCAGCTCTGTAATTTACCTTTTCATAACTGCGAAGCATTTGATCTAATGTTCAGTAATTTGTGTATCTCCTCAAGGTTTGAGTTTTGGTAAAAAAATCGAGAAATATATTTACAATGATCGTGCATATAAACATGACCGAACTTGCAATAACCTCGGAGATAAAATCAGGTGGGATTACTGTAGAGAATTATCATCGAAAAAAGCCACATGATGGATTCTTGAAATAGTCCAAAATACATTGGTAGCCATGTTTGTGATTCGGAAGTCCGGCTATGGAGTGGACAAGGTCTCTTCGTTGGATGCTGTTTAAGAAAATCTCCAAACTGTCTATGTTGTTTAACATGAGCAAACTTTAACAACACAACCAGAAGGTTGTGCAGACACAAGGAGGTCGAGGAAACTTTAATTCTCGTGGAATGGTTTCGCACATGCTAAGCAATACAACCAAAATGAAGGTACAACACCTATTTGGTTTAGCTAGAAAAAATTAATAAAAAAATAAGTCAAAATCAATAATTAATTTTAACCAGAAGTTTTATATGATTCACAATTTTTATAATCTTTTCAGCTGTAATGTTTTGTTGTCATCCATAATTAGAAATAATAATCAAGTATGATTTTGGATAGAGATATGACCGATATTTTGTCATAAGTTCAAATTATTCTTATTATAATACCAAAATTACAATAAAGAATGTATCTATTTTATTTTATTTCATTTCTAAGAAATAAATATAATGGTTAATTTTAATAAATATATAATAATTGGTGAAAAAGATAAGTATGAAAATAGTATAATTTGTTATAAATTGAGAGAGAAAAAAGAACAAAAGAGATAAGTCAATAAACTTATATGTTTTATTGAGAATCAAAGTCCCATATTTATAGGGAATTATTAGGTATACAATAATAATAATAATTTTTAGAACTACAGTGATACAAAAAATTAAACGTAGGAAAAAGAGTGCATTTATTTTGGAGTATTAAATATAAATGTTGCTTCATTAAAACCTTATTAGGAAAAAATAACTATGGGAAAAATCCTAACTATGAAAAAGAGTACATTTATTCTTTTGAATACGTTACAAAAATTGTTTCATTAAAAGCCTTGCAAGGAAAATTCAATGGAACAAAAACTTTGGTCAAGAAAAAAGAGCACAACTTGTATTCTCACCCACATGATAATATCAATAATTTTATACGCTTTAGGCATAAATTCCTTCAAGGTAACATTAATAACCATGTCAGATAAGTTGGCAGTAACCAAATTTATTACATGCATATTAAATTTCATGTATAATCAAACTAATAAATTAGAGACTATTATAAAGAGTCGTACATTTCATATTGCGATTTTACTTTTTATATATTAATTTTGCAAAAATATATACATTTAGGTGTTTAGACTGTAGATTTAGAAATTTCAGAGTTTTCTAATAAGTTCAATTTTACTAGGATCACGTCTAGAAATTTTAGATTTTTCTAGTCAATTCAATTTTAGTACGATTGCATCATTTTATTTGGCCAACCATTACATTGATCAATATACTTTAATAAATTTATTTTGATATCCTCGTTATTCATAATATGAAGCAGTATATTATGTACAAAAGTGTTGTCAACAATTTTTTTTTTATTTTTCAATTCTTTTTCTTTTTTCATAATGACATAATTTATTGAAATGTTTTAGTTTTCAACACATCAAGTACCTGAACTTCTTCTAGGATTTTATAATTTGTTATATCTAAATACTCATCAAGAATATATGATTCCTTAATGAGATTATCTTTACTACTTGCTCCATTTTTGTTTGAAAATTTTTATATTAGAATCGAACGTATTCACATTTTAGGCTTGTCATATATATATATCAAATATAATATTAAATAATTGTCCTTCAAGACGTTAATTTGAGTAAAGTTTGTGTATGAGATAATGTTGTATATACTGTAGATCCAGAAATTTCAGGGTTTTCTAGAAAGTTCAATTTTACTAGGATCGCGTCTAGAAATTTTACATTTTTCTAGTAAATTCAATTTTAGTACGATTACATCATTTTATTTGGCCAATCATTACATTCATCAATATACTTTAATAAATTTATTTTGATATCCTCGTTTTTCGTAATATAAAGCGGTATATTATGTACGAAAGTGTTGTTGACAATTTTTTTTTTATTTTTCAATTCTTTTTCTTTTCTCATAATGACACAATTTATTGAAATATCTTAGGGACTGGTGTCATCTATAAATCAAGGTTTGTTGTGGAATGTTGCAAAAAGAGATGTTGGAGGCATATGTCATGGGAGTGAAAGGTTGGGGATGTTTGAAGAAATTTATCCTTAATTAAAATAAGGGCAACGGTGAATGATGTGGATCAGTAGGCAACCAACACACGACATCCGGTTCAAGTCTTCTTTTCAGCAACTTCGGCGGCGACTCGGCGGCCATATGGTGTTAACAGGTAATTCTTCTCTATCTTCAATTTGTTTGCTAATTTCTGTTTCTCTTCTTTCCCAATTTGCTGCAAATTTCCCGAGTAATTATTTTATATTGTATTCAAATTTTGTTGTTTTATCTATCCATATTCACCATATGAAATACCGATAGTGTAGTTGCCAATAAAATGGAACTGCAGGCATAGAATTGAATAATTATAGTTTGATTTTGACATATCGAGGGTCCTTGCTTCTAATTAATCTCTTAGATATGATGAATTGATCTGTCAAAATTCATAGACGTTGAACAATTTTAACTCAGACAATGTAGGGGAGGGAATATTGAGGGCCACAAGTACTCCATATTGAGTTGCATCTAAATGTGTTGCCACCATCTAAATGATTAAGAACTATTGCAGCACTGCATAACAGAGTCCAGTGAGAAGCTTGTAGAATTGTCATCAGAAGAATCTGTCACTCCCTTGGTGGTAGAATGATTTGATATATGAATCTGCGTTTAGATGAATGAAAGTATGAAGACATCTTTTCTCTTAAATTCTCAATAGAATTCTAACTTCCAGAACAAATATTGCAACTCTGTGTGGGAATCCGTCTAGTCATTCATAATGTTTGTCAAGCCTGTTAAGAACATGTAGAGGCAATAACATGGTAATCAGATGTCTTTTGCATCACTCAACATTCTATTAGTTTTTAACTTTTAAGAAAATTATTGTAGCAGAAAAGAACTTTTGCTTGAAAACTTTAAAGGAAAAAGGTTGCTTCTACTACATGATATGCTTACTTGCTTTGATTTGTTGGGTTGTCCAATTATTAGCTAAAACATGTTATTTCGCGTGTGTGTTCGTTCTATCAACCATCACTTAAAAGTTATTTATTGTTTCAGCAATCTGAATCATCTGACCTTAGTGTGTCAACCTGTGTTAAACAAACTTACGGCTTGATGTTGAAGTGGATCATCATTTCTAGGTTGGCATGTTGGGAAAAATTTCTAGTACTCCCGGAGTAGGAAAACTCAATACTCCCTGCTACTATTTCATTAACACGTGTATTATAATTGAGATCCACTATTTAACCGGAACATATACATGTCAATGTAATAGTGGCAGCTAGTATCAAGTTTTCATGTTTTGGGAAAATTAGAAATTTCCTCAGTGTGTAGAGCACAAAGCCTTTAGTTAAGCTCATTCAATGATGCTGATTGTATCATGATGATAAATAGGTTTAGGTTAACAAGTATGTATATTAAAATGATATGCGAGGTTACCATATTATCTTACAACTATATGAAAAACATGATTAATAATTTTCTACATTAATATTGATGAAATCTGATGTTTAACTTTAGGCTACTTGTAGAAAGCTAAGAATTGCATACACTCAAATGCCTGTTTCTGCCCTTGGAAGAGTTTAAATAAAGAAGTGAGAAATAATGACGATGTTTCTAAAGAAGCTGGTGACGTTAGGTATTCAAATTTTTGGACATCATTGCCGGTAGTTTCAAAGAAGAAACATATTCCATTTTATAGAAAATCTCTCTTTTTATATACCATGAACTTAACTTCCATCTAATTTCATAATTATGTTCAGTGGTGCCCTTGAACTAAGTTTCTGGGTATTTCGGGTGCGAAATTTCTCTTAGCCCTTGTTTGGCTCCCATTATAATGAAATTTTTTTGAAAATAATGTATCTTGGAATAGTAATTTTTAGAAGAATATTTGGTTAAAAAAGAAGGAAAAATTTTCGATTTACGTGTAATATTATTCTATTAGAGAATGTATGGTTGAAAAGAAGAGATAAAAAAAATGTATTAAAATTCTAATGGGGGCCAAATAGTGGCTTATTATGCACATCTATGAGCTCATCCCTTCCCAAAGGAAGAAAGAAAACGAGCGTTCTTTGTTGGAAGTGCAAACAATAATTTAAGTGTCACAGAGAGAGAGAGAAAAAATAATATCGAGTAGTTTTTTGTCTATGATTGGCTTACTTAACGTGATGTTAATCGATGAATTACACATCATAAGTATGAATAAGAACTGCTATCCAAAACAAAGTATGAATAATAAAATCTAAATGTTAACATAAAAATGGTTTGTTTAAAAGAGTGATAGCACATAGTATTAGTTATGATTTTGCTTGCCAACAGTTTTTACAGAAGCATTATTATTGCTAAACATTGTGAAAGAGATTTCATCGAAGACCAACAAATTACACTCTTATTCTAGGCATAAAAATAGAGAGTAGATTATAACTTATTTCTTTAATTTCTTATCATAATTGTTAATTAAGTTGAGAAATTTCACTACAACTTGCACTCTTGCAGCTGATTGTTGCTGAGGCATCTCAGGAAATAAGCTTAAAGATGGAAGGGTTTGGGAATCTGCAGTAGTAACATATTGTGGTGCATAGTGCATTGAAAAGATCCATGCCATCAAACTTCCCAGATAGAAAGGCAAAGAAAAATTTAGCTAAGCTGCCAACATTTCTACGACAGAGCATTGAGAAAAACATAACACACGGTCTTAAGAATTCTTGAAGTTCAAAATCAGGACGCAATGATTGGAAGCACTGATGAAAGAACCGCGAGTTCATCCAACTGCTGGAAAATTATTCACATTCCAGACAAGCCTCCCATTTCTCCTGACAACCAACCCACCATCAATGTGCACGTTGCTGCAATCGAACCTCGACTTGCCAATACTATAGTAAGAAAGTTAAATCAGATTGCACCACTAGAAAATCTCCGTCATGTGAAGCGCGTGCACAAGAGGTGTATGGATGGAGGTAAATTTGAATTGTTTGTGGTTTTATGTATGGCTTCGGAAAATGATGGCAAGTGCAACCATATGCCAGAGGATGTTCTTGAGCTTGTAAATTTGTACCAGTCGAGTACTTTCATCACAAAAGTATGCAGATATGCTGCATCAACAAAGGAAGAATGGGAAGAACAATGCAAGCTATGGCCAACTTCTTTCCATCCACCCACTTACAATATTGATGGAATAACTGGATTTAGTGAGGAGGATTCACAGTCAATTTTCCGCTTCATGAAGTTTGCAGTTGGTTTGGCAAAATATGGTGTTGGCTCAGTTGTCAATGCTGCTGTTATCGTGGATCCTTCAACGATGCAAGTTATTGCAAGCTCACGAGACCAAGTCCTCTCTTGTAACACTCCCATAAAAAGGAGCAATGGAGAAACATGTTGCTCAAGGCTTCCAGAAGCAACTCAATATGACACCATTGAAACAGGAGATCGCCAATCCTTGCTTTCAAAATGTACGTCCATTGATGCACTTACATATAATCGTGTTTCTTGTTTAAATCCTTGGAGCTGGCTTGAACACAAATTACATACAAGTTCTGGTTCTTGGCATCCTTTACAACATGCAGCAATTGTGGCAATTGAAAATTCTGCTGCAAGGGACAGGCGTCTTTTTCCGGGAAATGGACACATCGCAGATGAATTTGTTCATGAGGACTATAAGATGTCTCCAACAGGTTCTCCTCTGAAAAGACAAAAGATTAACCTTGCAAATGTAAACGATGATAAGAACATGAAATGTCAGAAAAATGATCTTCGTTTCGACTCAACCAGACCTTATTTATGCACTGGTTATGACATCTACCTTGTGTGGGAGCCATGCATAATGTGTGCGATGGCACTCGTGCATCAACGAATCAGACGAATATTTTATGTATTTCCAAATTCAAGTGACGGCGCTTTGGGAAGTGTTCACAGGTTGCAGGGGGAGAAAAGCTTGAACCATCATTATGCTGTTTTTAGGGTCTTAATTCCCGAAGATGTACTAAAAAGTGTAGCATTAGTTGCAATTGGTGCTGATAATTATTAAACTCCAATTCAGGTTTTGCAGTAGTTCCAAGAGTTTTAGGAAAGAAAATATGTTTTGCTGGAAAGGATATTTATCTCACAATGGTTTATTGAGGATAGATTCAACAGAACTCAAACACTTGTGTACCATCCTTGTAAGGATATGGGCTGTTGCAGCAGAAATAGAACAGATTTTGATTTTCTTTTATTCTGATTTGTTTTCTTTTCTTAATTATAAATATGAAGACAGGAATCTTTTTTTTTTTCTTTCGAAATTTGTTTCTAACCCTTCTCTTCTACTAATTTTGCATCACTTGGTAGTCGAGTTTACTCGTTCCTTTGATTGATGTCCTCTAAAAAAATTGTAATACAACTTCGTTATCAAGAAAATTATCATTAATGTTGTTAATAATATGCTAAGTCCAGACATTGTTTGGTAGAGATTCTATAAAACTATTGTTTTTTTTAAAAAAAAAAAAATTTATTTTTAATCTTATATTCTATCAATAAAATAATTTTACGTGTAGATCTATATCTTTTCCTTAATTATTAACTACACATTCTATAATAGAATCACGTTTCTCAAAATTTATTATTAAAAAAATTTACATCAAACACCCTAAATCTCAAATGTCAATTGATTCGAATGGATAAAATATATGTACGAAATTAAAATTGAAAAAATGATTATTCACATTTAATATATTTAAATTAATAATTTTTTGACCAATTAATATTTCGATTTGTTATTAAAATTACATGTCATAGTCAGCGGGTCGAATGCGCAATTACTTGTTTCATTTCGTCATTGGTTCATCTTTTCCAAATTTGCGACCAATTATGCCAAAGACAAGTCATGGTTGTCCCCACTTCACTTCCCACTAGGCTGATAAAAGGATTAAGTAACGGGTTAGGTAAGATGCGTAAAACATATATTCAGTACATGTTTGGTGAAAATTATAAGTTTCTGAATTTTTCAAGTTAAAAGTCAAGAATTTATTTTTAATCCCACATCTCATGAAATTTATATCTTTTTAACTACATAATTCATTATAAAAAATTTACTAATAATCTGATTTTGATTTACATCAAACAGGGACTTAGCCCATGTTTGTTCCCATTCTTTTAATACTCTTTTGTCTATATACTTATTTTTAACTACACATTCACACGATAAAATATTATATACGTAATCTAAAGTTTTTTCATACTTTTTAATATCACATTCTCCAAAAAATCAATATTTTCCAAAAGAATGGCCACCAAACAGGGGCTTAATGTGTAAACATCTCTCTTTATTCATGCCACCTAAGATCGATAAATCATAATTACGAGTTCATTTATGGCAGAGCTAGGATCTTTAGCTTGTGGTGCCATAGAACAATCATGGTGTTACGATGCTGATAACGCTGTGGTGATCTACACTGTTTAAAATAGCAGATTATCCAACGACATCTTGTAGAGAGTGTTATTTGAAAAAAATAATGAAATTATAATCTTATTAAAAAAATTATTAAGAAAACATAAACCTAATTAGTTTTGGGTTAACCCGTATGTACTTAAAAAGAAAAAATAAAGAGAAATATAAAGTGGCATATGGGATTTGAACCCCGAATACCCAATCAAAAGTAGATAGTTTTACCACCGGGCTTCGGGGAAATTCCTCATGCTTTTCTTGAGTTATATTATTTATTGTGTTAGGTAAAAAAAAAAAAGCTTGGATTTTTCTTCAAACAAAAATGGATTTTTAAAGTCATCGTGGAGAAAGTTGACCCAACCGCCTCCACTCTAAATTCACCTTTGAGTTCATCCCTTTTCAAAAGAGAGAGAGAGAGTGAAAAAGATTATTGTCTATTTAGCATCAGCTACTAATGGTGTTAATATTGGTGACAATAGCTGTGATATTAAATCATATATTCAACTAAATGTTAATACTATGGCCCTATTTAATAGAAGAGTAACGCTATTTGTCAACATTGTTGATCGTCCTCATATGATATCACATTAAATGATAAGATCAAGTAGGTCTGCGTCCGCATTACATGAGAATGATATTCACATGAGATGAATGACATTATTCTTAATAGAATTTATCGTACACTTACATCTAAGATATATGTTAAACGCTATTAGTGTGTGTTAGTATTATCCTATTTTCAACTCTTTATTATGAGTATAGAAATGGTTTACTAAGTATATCAATTAATTGATGTGTTATGTCATTGTTGTTTAGACGATACCTAATACCGATGGTGTCCATACGTAGTTCACGTGATATTGCACTCCCTCCGTCATACATGTAGGGGCTAATTTCTAAACAATATTGATGCTAATAATTAATTATATTACGATGTTACGTATTTTGGTGGTGCTCAACACTTTATTGTCCAATGATAAAATGCATTTTCATTAAATAGATAATGAATTGATAAGGTTGAGTGTCAACTAAACTAGTATGGAATACCATTTATGATAAATAGCATTATATTATTTACTCTCTAAATAAAAATGTATAATTTCGTGGCCATTCAACTTATTTCAAAATTTCAAGTGAATGGTTCGAATTCAAAATTTATTTCTATAATTTTGTTTTAATAAAGTACTTCCGTTCAAATCCATTAGTATTAAACATTCACAATTAATGAATTAATTTATATCAGTATATTAATGTGTTGCCAATTACACATAATATGTGGAAAATATTGAGATTGCTACCTACCATTTCATTGAATACCATTTTTAATTACAATCACTTTTATTACACGTTCATAATTAGTAATCATTTATTGTCACCCTTAAAAACAAAAAAATTATACGAAATTAACTTTAACTTACTTTAAAACTTGATCGAACTTGCTTTGTAGTAGGCATAATATTTCTTAACAACAAAAAATTATATGAAATTAACTTTAAAACTAAATCGAACTTGCTCTGCTATGACATAATATTGTTTAACATCAAGTGAATTGTATAATACAAGCACCATGAATAGAAGTTATAAGAACTTTATTTTGATTCTACTAAGAAATCTAACTTCAAATATTTCATGGGATATATATCTCTTTAATTTTTTATCTATAACTTTTCAATCACATATTTTATTAATTTATATCAAAATACACTATCTAAATTGAACAAGAACAGTGCTATTCGTAGTAAGTGACTACATGAGTTGTCATACGTGACATCCAATGTGTCATAATTTTAATAATTAAAAAGAATGAAACAATAAAATGAATTTTCATATTAATAATAAAAATCACAAATAGGATTTCACATGGGACGACAATTGTAGGTGTCAATTACAAATAACACGACTCATTAAACAAGGGTAACGCAGATGTGACACAATATTATAACGACATCGAGAGCAATGGCCCTCGTCAAGAATTACAAATTTCCTAATTTGTAGCATACAAATGGTATGCCATGTGGGTACGTAAGTAATTACGTCCTAAAAGATCAAATAAGATAATGATATTTTCAACAACTTCAATATTTAAGCTGGGTTCTCTCATTTCTTGATTCCTCTGTTACAGCAATAATCCGCCGGCTGTGTATAATTCTCAGTTAGTCTCACTCAAAAACTATATCGCTCTTTGGCCAAGATATTTCTTTGTTATCTCATTGTTTTATATATTTTGCAGAAGGAACTCTTCAATTTGAATTGTAAAGAAAAAAATTTCAAGAAAAAATGGCATTTGAAAAGATCAAGGTGGCCAATCCCATCGTTGAGATGGACGGTTAGATTCAGATCTCCCACTTTCTATTCCTATTTTCTGATCATAGATTTATATACCTTATACAGATCTGGGTTTCTGTTCATTCTTGTCCTTGTGCATATGAGTTGACTATAGATCACTTTTTATATGGTGTTCTGCGTTGTAGGCTCAAATTGTATATCTTCTGTTAAGGCTCAGACTGTATTTCTATTTGCCTGTAAAATCAGATAGGCCCATGTTTCTATTTTGTGAGATACTTTGAATTCCATGGGATATGTTCTTTGCACAAGTATCACAATCTGCTCTGTTTTACTCATAAATATCTGATTTTTCAATAGAATTATTTGAAAGATAATGTTTCAAGAAGATTATTTTTTATATACTTAGCCCCTTTTGCCAATTTTTTGAGAATAGAATTTGGAGAACGTGAGGCTAAAAAGTGGTGAAACTTTTTGGGTTTGCATGCAAAATTTTTAAGAATCGGGTTCGAAGAGGGGCACAAGCATGTTTTGGGGTTGCTTATAAACTGTAAAATTATAAATACATAAAAATGGACCATGGATAAGTGGGTAGTTCCCGTGGGTCTCACGAAACTTGGGGAAACAATTTATAAATAGTAGCCAAACAGGGGGCTTAGATTCTGATCTTGATGATATGATTCCTTACGATCATTTCCTGATATGATTTCCTTTTCAAATTAATCTGTGATGTAGGAGATGAGATGACACGGGTCATCTGGCAATTTATCAAGGACAAGGTGATAAAATTCCTGTAATCTTTTTCAATAATTTTCATGAAATATATGCGTTACTGACTAACTCACTGGCTGAGTGTGTGTATTTATGATGTTGCAGCTGATCTTACCTTTCGTGGAGTTGGATATAAAGTACTTCGACCTTGGCCTTCCCCACCGGGATGCTACAGATGACAAAGTAACTGTTGAAAGTGCAGAAGCTACTCTTAAGTATGTTATACCTGTTTTCAGTTATGAATAAATATTGGACATTTGATAAAAGGATTTTGATGGACATTATTATATTTCCTCTTCTTCTAATATTTACAGTATTCAAACAAATTTCGCAACGTCTATACTTATTTAATGTTCTGTCACAATTTTCATAAATATATATTCGTTCTCCTCCGTTGATGGTAATTTTGTTTGTTGAAATCGTAGGTACAATGTAGCAATTAAGTGTGCTACCATCACTCCTGGTAGGCATGACTTAGCTTAAATTGTTCAATGCTATGCTGAGGATCTTTATCATTTTACGCCACTAAATTTTATATGTACAGATGAAGGTCGTGTGAAGGAGTTTGGTCTGAAGCAGATGTGGAAGAGTCCAAATGGGACAATTAGAAACATTTTGAATGGTAAGGGACTGTAGCTCATCTTCTTTTATTTTGTAAGCATTGTAATCCTTATTTGTGGCTCATCATAATTTTCTTTCCCTGCAGGCACTGTCTTCAGAGAACCAATTCTCTGCAAAAATGTTCCCCGACTTGTTCCAGGTAATAGCTAATTCCATTTTATTTCTGATTTTACTTTACTTTTCTTTACTTTCCTTTTCTTTTTGGTTTGCTATTTCACTCTTTCTTTAGGTTATGGAATAATGCTGAAACTATTTGCTGCTGCATTCAGGATGGACAAAGCCAATTTGCATTGGAAGGCATGCTTTTGGAGATCAATACCGGGCGACTGATACAGTTATTAAGGGAGCTGGAAAGCTAAAGTTGGTGTTTGGTATTGCTCTTTTTTTCACTTTTCCCTCTTAGATCTCTAACAACACTAAAATGTTTACTCTTGTTCTCTGTTCTTTGACAAGCAATAAGTAATCAATTATATTTCATCCTGGGTATGTCTTTCTATTTTTATGACGATATCTGTTTCTACAAAATTTGTGTGCATAAAGTTGTGTAATAAATAATTTAATTGTTGTATTTTTATATTGTAATTCGGTATTTCACTTTTATTCACTTTTTTCCCTCTTAGATCACTCAAACGCTTACTCCTGTTCTTTGACAAGTAATGCGTAATTTGATTATTATATATATTTATCCTGGATACTTGTCTTTGTCTATTTATATGTTCATATCTGTTTCTACAAATTGTGTAAAAATATTTTTATAATGAATTTTATTCTACTTGTATACAGTTCCCGAAGGGAAGGATGAAAAGACAGAAATAGAGGTTTTCAACTTCACTGGTGAGGGTGGAGTTGCTCTTTCCATGTACAACACTGATGAGGTATAATATTTCAAAATTTATAAAGTTGACATCAGAGTATTTAATTGTGACACTAAATTATTTCTTTAATGCTTATTGGTGGGACAGTCCATTCGTTCCTTTGCTGATGCCTCAATGAACACTGCATACCAGAAGAAATGGCCATTGTATCTTAGCACAAAGAATACCATTCTCAAGAAATATGATGGAAGGTATGCAATATGCGACCTTTAACATACAAATTTTTTATTTATAATAATTTACGCTTAAACTGCTTTCAAATTCCTATGTCCGGGCTGAGTGTCATTCTTCCTGAACATAAATCTAGTGGTGTTTTTGGGTTTAGCACGAGTCATTTTTATGTGTGTTTTATCATGTATTCTTCACTTCAAATGTATTGATCATTTGTTTTTCTTTCTTTGACGGGCCATTGTGAAGATTCAAGGACATTTTCCAAGAAGTTTATGAATCAAACTGGAAATCCAAGTTCGAGGAAGCAGGGATATGGTGAATTGCTCTACCTGTGATCTCAGGCAGTCTGGTTTTATGAAATATTTCAAAGTCACTGATTGCTGCAATTGTATTATGAAATTCATAGGTATGAGCACCGCCTGATCGATGATATGGTTGCATATGCTCTAAAGAGTGAAGGAGGGTATGTTTGGGCTTGCAAGAACTATGATGGGGATGTTCAAAGTGATTTCTTAGCTCAAGGTATGAGTGACAAACTTTTATGATCTCAAGGCTACATTAAATGTGCAAATGTCATATTATGCTCGTCTAGAGTATGGGTAAAATAGTATATTATTGAGCATGCCCTTATTTCATTTTTAACTTGAGTAGCTATTACAAACTCAAATTTCTCAATTGTATTCTTGCAGGTTTCGGATCTCTTGGGCTGATGACATCAGTTTTGGTATGTTCGATTCTCTTCGATGAATTTTATCTTAATTTTGCATTTCCTCATGTTCTATTATCATTTTTGTTACTTTGCAGTTTTGTTTCCATGTTAATTGTTATCAATCTTTACGGTTTTTCTAGTCCTTTTCTTTTGTTTCTGTACTCTTAATCCACAATTTTATTCTCTGAATTGATCGCTTAATAGTATTCAACTTTAAAATTCGTACACATCTTCAGTTAAGAATCTAATAGATTTTTGGTTTTTATTCAGGTGTGCCCGGACGGAAAGACCATTGAAGCTGAAGCAGCCCATGGAACTGTCACACGCCACTACAGAGTTCACCAAAAAGGAGGTGAAACCAGCACAAATAGCATTGCTTCAATCTTTGCTTGGACTCGGGGGCTTGCACACAGGTAACTGGATTTGGTTTTGAGTTTTAACAAATTGCTATAATGAAATACATTATTAAATATCCTTTTTGGCTGCACAGTTTATCAGCTTCCTTTGACCATGAATAAAAAACAATAACTAACAGGCAAGCAAATTGTTTAGGGCAAAATTGGACGAAAATGCTAAGCTCTTGGATTTCACCGAGAAATTAGAAGCAGCTTGTATTGGTGTAGTAGAGTCAGGAAAGATGACCAAGGATCTTGCCCTTATCCTCCATGGATCCAAGTGAGTGACCATATCTTATTTCTCAGTCAATATCTGGTTCTACTCAATCACTCATGACTGTTTATAATGTTACAGGCTCAGCCGAGACAAGTATCTGAACACCGAAGAGTTCATCGATGCTGTGGCAAATGAGCTCAAAGCAAAACTTTCTTGCTAATTATAAGCGTATGTGAATTTGCATCAAGTTTGACATTTCTACTGATTTATTTGATTTACCAACTCATATTTTGTTGTTTGCTGGTTCCAGGTCTGGAATGTCTCCAACGAAAATTATCTGGAGGTTGGGGATTTGCCAAGAGATGATTGGGTCGCGGAACTTGAGGCTAGAGGATTTTCCTGTTCAGGACACTGTTATTTATGATTTAATCTTCATTTTGCTAATGCCCTTCTCAAAATAATTGTGACAATGTAGAATAGCTACTGAGACAGGCACAAGGTTTACATTGGAAGAAGCAAGAGCTTAACCAAAACCATTCCGAAACTTCTATAATTTACATTGTCTTTCTTCTTTGTTCTCTTTACCAGTGTCCTTTTGGTTCGAATTTTGTTGGCAAATCAAATGAATTAATGATGCATATAACGAGTTCTAAAGTTGCCCTGCCCCACCCCCACCCCCACCCCCACCCCCTGGGCACCCTTTAAGAATTAAAATTGATCCCTATTTGTTGGTAGTAATGCTATTTATGGTGCTAAATTCTATGTTTAGTTGGACTCGTTAACATGTATGGTGCTAAATTCTGTGTTTAGTTGGTATGGTGGTGTAGCACAAATAGTGATAGATAACATTAATCATTTGTTGGGTGTTTTCTTGGATGGTATGATATAGTTGTCCCGACTGTTCTAGCAATGGGAAGTGACTTAAAAGTTGGAGAGCAAAATTTTAAATAACTTAACATCCAACTTTTATTTGTGTGCCATTTTGATGCACCTGGGCAATTTTTGTCACGTAGGAATCAGATCTTGAATTTAAATAGGTTGGGGGACTCAAATTTCCGATTTTTAGTCACTACCGAGATAAATGTGAACTTGTAAATCTTGGTAAAAGGGATCATGGATATTCATTATTATTTGGGACCCTCCTTGTTGAATGTTCATTCCATAAATTGTAGGTGAAGTGTTTTGGTTGATTGTTTAATTGACAAAGTAATTGTTAAGTTTAATTTGTTGAAGCGTAATTAAATTTTATGTAAATAATAAGAGAAAAGAAAGGAGAATAAAAAGAAAGTGATGAAAATTCAAAGCAAGTGATTGATATTTTCTCTTTAAGACAAAATAATCTTGTAATGGTGTTAATAGATTACGAAACTTGTCTTTCAAGATATAACATATACAACTTATGGTAGAAACACTTCAAAGCACAAGTAACAGTGAACTCGAACGGAATTTTTTCACTCTACAAGAAAATTAATTTTTTGAATGAATTTTCGAGACTTTTTACAAGAGATTTGGATGTAATACTCAATGTAAATAATATGGAATGCATAATGGACGTCCAAATGATCATATATATAGAAAATGAGGTTGTGAGTTAAGAGTCACGCCTCAAAACTCAGCAACTTTCACAAAGAAAAACATCACTTGCTATTGCTAACTTGTCATTGACCTTTCGCTTGAGCGCTAGTGACACCTGTTCAACATAAACTTTTTCGTCAGCTTGTCGCTTGAGCAATAGTTTCATCGCTTAAGCGCCAGGAAAACAATGGAGTTAGGCAAATTTTCTACCAATTTTTTCTTCTCTCTTTCCAATTTTGGACCGCAATTTTTCATTCATTCGGAATTGGTTTTGAGATTTCAAATATACAACGACGATCTACTCGACGAGTAGAAAAATTTGATCTATTTATATTTATAATTTGACTATTCGATGAAGTCCAAATATTTGACCCAAGTTGTCACAAAGTCACTTTTCAAGTTTTATACAACCAAATTTTCTAGTCTTTAAACCAAATTCCAACAATTTTCCACATGAATGAAATTTCAAATATGTTCATGCTATACGAAAATATGATGCATCGTAGAGAGATTAGAAGAACACTGCATTAGGTAAGGTAGCTTTCGGTTTTGAACCTTTTTTTAGTGAAATACTATCGGATTTATTTAGCTAATTGGTGAACGTGATTGTCTTGAATTATTCAGCCACTGATATAAACCAAGATAATAATACTCACACGTGTTTTTCCTAAATCGTTCATGGTTCTCATGACTTGGTTCATTTTGACCCTAAATCAATCTTTAGTTTCATAAGTGTTTTAGAAAAAATCAGCATTGAACAATTTTCATTGAAGCGGCCCCACTTTACACTTATATAGGTGACCTCTTATTAAGAGTATTCTTCATTATTCCAGTTGACTTAATCAAGATATATGGATCACTAAAAGCATATCTTAACATTTAACATTCAGCATAAAATACTTTAATTGTCTTAGGAATGAGTTAGGAATTTTTAAAATTTTATTTTCCAAGTGCTTCATTGAATATTCATAACTTAGTTGTCCACTTGAACCAAGATCTTGGAATCTCCAATCAACAAGGTAGTGTTGCCATTACAAAGATTCTTAAGTAGTAGGCTTTAGTCTCATTCTTTTTGATAGATAACATACTTGATATTTCGGTAAACCTTTTGTAAGTGGATTAACGATGTTCTCCTTAGACTTCACATAATATATGGAGATGATACTATTAGAGATCAGTTGCTTAATGATATTATGTCTAGGACGTGTATGTTTAGACTTACCATTGTATATGTTGATTTGAGCCTTTCCAATAGCCAATTGATTATCACAATGTATACCTATCACAGGTACCAACTTAGGCTAGCATGGAATATCTTTCAAGAAGTTACGAAGCCATTCCGCTTCTTCTCCAACTTTATCTAAAGCAATAAACTCCGATTTCATCATTGATTGAGCTATACATGTTTGCTTTGTTGGCTTCCATGATACATCTACTCCACCAAAGGAAAATATATAACTACTAGTAGACTTAGAATTCTTCATGTCGGATATCCCATTCGCATCACAATATTCTTCCAATACCGTGGAATATTTTGTGAAGTGTAATCTATAGGTTAAGGTATACAAGTACCTAAGAACCCTTGTTAAAGTCTTCCAATGATCATTGCTTAGATCACTTGAGAATTTACTAAGTTTATTCACAGCAAATACTATGTTTGATCGAGTCCAGCTTATAATATACATTAGACCACCTATAACCTGTGAATACTTTAGTTGTAACACATATTCACCCATATTTTTGACGAAGTGTAAACTTGTGCCAATATGAGTTTTCACGAGACTTTCCTCAAGTGTATTATACATTTTAAGTATACTCTCAACCTAATGAGATTGGGAAAGTATAATTTCTTCCAATATTTTGGAGATTTTAATCCCTAATATCATATCAGTCACACTATTATTTCATCCTGAGTAAACATTCTTTCCTCAAGTCTTTCATATCAAATTTTTTGTAAACATTCTTTCGGTGTTTTAACATTATTTCGTGCCTATTGTTCATTACCAACATGTCATCTATATAGACATACAATTACATAGGCTTTGGTGTGTGTCTTATGTATACACACTTGTTACACTTCGTTTATTTTAAATCTATTAGACAACATTGTTTTATCAAATTTTTGATACCATTGTTTAGGAGCTTATTTTAATCCATACAAGAACTTAACAAGTTTATAAACTTTTTGTTTGTGAATAGGAGAGATGAACCATTTGGGTTGTTCAATGTACATTTCCTCTTTTAACTCACTATTTAGGAATGTTGTTTTTACATCCATTTGATGAATCTCAAGGTTATGTAATGCCGCATCGCAATTAACAACCTTATCATAATGATTCTAGTCATGTGTGAATAGGTATTAAAGAAATCAAGTCATTCATTTTGTCTATATCTCTTGGCAACCAATCTAGCCTTATATTTGTCAATGGACCAATCCATTTACATCCTAAAAGCTTATTTTCAGGAGGTAGATCAACCAATTCCCAAGTATGATTTATGAGAGGATATTCACTATTTAATTTAATTATAGTTTCCATTTATAACTCGCATAGAATTAGAGATTTTCTATAAATTGAAAGGCAATACACACGAGAAAGGTATTCTCTGCAAATTGACATGGTATCAGAGCTTGAAATTACTTACTGAGCGTGTAGTTTAGGTCTTTAGATAGCTGTTCATAGTCTTCATCGTCGTCGTCGAGGGTGCGGCTCGCGTTTGGACCTCTATTTATCCTGTTCTTCTCAATCGAATGTTGTCGCTTACGTTTTCGGCAGCATTTGGAACTCTGTGTCGTGTTCTTCTCAATCGAAGGCTGATGCTCACGTTTCCGGCACCATCTGTGGTTTCTCTTCGTGATTTTAGCGTGGACATCTCCAGTCGGCATCCCCTGTGTTCGTCTTGGTTTAGATTTTGGGCTTCACAGTTTCTCCGGTACATATTTTGGTTTCGGTCAAGGGAAAATAATTGTGATTGGGCCAGTAAGTTGGGCTTTAATAATTGTTGGGTTCTTGGGCAATTTGTTAGGCTTGCTATTTTGATTAATTATGTTGGGCCATTGTTGGGCTTTAATAGTTGGTGGGTTGTGGTTAACATATTTTGGCGGTCGATATACTATTTGCACCATGTCAATTGAGAAGACGGACTCCATTTGTATTCGTTTTAATGGAAAAA
>CAIGRP010130111.1:0-15844 GCA_903798385.1 Fraxinus cuspidata
GAGAGAAATCCCGAGGAGCCTCTCTGGGATTGATCCCAAAAGATGACTTTTTCTCCTCGGGAAGACTCCTCGGATTACGTGAACGTACTGGTATAATCAGAAATCATATTTAGAAATATATATAAAAAAAATAGAACGATAAATGCGAATAATTTAATTCATGTCTTGCTTTTTGAAAATTCTCGACGTGACAGGAAGGGAATGGAAATTGCTACTCCGTCTCATTGACACCATCACTGAATTTTATCTTTTTAACTTGAGTTAGTATTAAAAATTTAATGTGAGGCATGTTTTTACAATGATTGTTAATATGAATTTTGACACCCCCTTCTCTTAAAAAAAAAGGTTATGCATGCAACAAGCTTTCTTATTTTAAATGCTAGGGCTAATTTATCATTAAAACAATAAAGTGGTGACCATCGATGCAAATTACCCAAAGAATTATGTGGCGAAGCCATTATTTATACCTTTTTTTCCCTTTATATATCTATTATGCAACCATACATATACAGAAATGTAAATCTTGAGAATGGCAATTAACATAAGCTACTTTGTCATGAGAATTTGACAGAAAATTGGACATAATTGTACGTGAAGGTAGATTATTGAATTAAAAAATTGACTGTATTTTAAATTGTCCAATGATATAATGATACATGATGTTCATGTAGCATGATTGATCAAAAAAATGCCCGGTCTCATTTTATTGAAAAATGCATTTTAAAATAGTAAATTGATGGAAAATGTGTAGTTAAAAAATAAGAAAAAAATTTAAATTTGTTTTTAATATTATTTTATTGAAAAATACGTGATTTAAAAGAATAGAAAGAAAAATATATTTTGAAAGTAATGTGTGTCAAATAAGAGCTCTATGAATGGAAGTAAGATAACATGTTGACATTAACAATTGTACTCGTGATCCATACATTCAACTAGGAACTAATTAGGCATGCAATGCTAATTCACGTGATTGCATGATCAGGATTAGACTATGTAGGGAATGAAAGGTTTACACAGATTTGACAGCAAGTGAATACTTGTGATCCATACATTCGACGAGATACTAATTTGGCATGCAATGCTAATTCACATGATGGTAACATTGCACGATCAGATTAGACCATGTAGGGAATGAAACGTCTACACAGATTTGACAGCAAGTGAAAAAAAAAAAAAGAGCATAAGGATCAAGGCGGATCCAACATCTAGCGATCCGACACAGTCGCTCATGATGGATCTGTCGAGAAAAAAAATAATGAAGATTTATGTAACATATATAGTACAATATTTATTGAAATGGTGTGTTGATTGTATGGTAGAGTGTTTGTTTTTCCATGTGAGATACTTGGGTTTGATACCCTTCAACAATATTCCTCCTTTTAATTTTGAAACACGATAAATAATAACTAATAATTGTACCAATGTTCAACAAAAAGAAGTATAGCTCACATTGTAAAATAATAATAATTCATAGGGGCTCACCAGGGCACTCACATGGTGGGCCTCACCATGTATTTAAAAAAAAATAAAAGCGCTGGCCCCACCTATGTGAGTGCCCTGTAAGGGGCCTGTGAATATGTGAAGCAGGGTTCTTCTAGAAGGATCATTTTGTGCGTTAGAGACATGGGGTTCAATTATATACGCTTCCACTTTTTTGTTTAATTTTTTAATACAATAAATTATAACTAAACAATCATATATTATTAGTTTTCGTTTTCGAAAATTTCTTTAAAAAATTTATTGACTTAAATTATTATTCCATGAAATATATACTTTTATTGTTAGGTTTTATTAATCTATTTTATAAAATTCAAATTTGGAAAATCTAAATGCTTTTGTTTATTCTTTTAAGAGTTAGAAAAATACTTTTTCTTTTGAGATCAAAAAATGGTTTTAGTTCTAAAAATAATTGTTTTCAAAATTTTGCATAACCTTCACCTAAACTCGGAACTTGTCTTTACCATTTAATTATGCTTGACGTATAAACTGTTTCGTTTAAGTTCGTAAAAAACTTGAAACTTGATCATACATATATGATTGAAAAATGTATTTTATCTTATTATTTTAGATTGTATTGGATTATATTTTCAAATACAATGATAGTGTGTTATACGGTGCCTTGATGACTGATGGTTCTATCAATTTGGTATGGTTCCATATATTTTAGGTTTTAACCATTTTAAAATCGAACCAAATTGTTTTGAAATGGTTTAATTATGTTTAAATATTTAAAAAACTACTTAAAATCAAACAATATCATTCACCCCAAACTATTTATTTATTTCAAAATGTTCGAACGAGCAATTAACTAATTTTAAGATTCACGTTATCAAATGAACCATGGACATGAGGCTACACTTCAAAACTCAATAATCTAAATTCATTTTTCAACCTAGGGAGGGCGAAGAGAGTTTGAATTGAGTTCCATGTTATCCTAGGCCATATTTTCTGCTGACTTACAATTGCATTTTGGTTTAACCAATGTTTCATAAAAATTAAAATATAGATATTTATCAAAGTCAAAGTCAAAGTCAAAATCAACAATTAATTGTAACCACGTACTTCATGAGATCCACCAATTTTCAACTATACATTTCATTAATTTTTATCAAAATCTGCTAAAAATCTGATTTTAATCTCCACAAAACAAGGACTTATTATGTATGTATGTCCTCTACAAACTTTTATGTAGTCCAATACCCCGAACATTTGGCCTATATATTTCCCCTTTCAACAAACAATTCGTTCAATATAATGTGCAAAATTCCATGAAAGATATTTCACAATGCATTTATTATCCAAGTAAAATGACCTCAAAAATTACATTATGTGTGTACATTATTAATAAAATGATACATACTATATTTTACCAGAAATACCTCCAACAAAATAGTGAAACTACATACAACATTGAATGAAATGACCACAAAGTTTGAGATTTTATATCTTTTATTAATAGCTTCTGGGCTTGTTTGATAAGCTGGCAGTTGAATCAATCAAGGTCGCATTGCCATCCATTCTGAATTATGATCAGTGGAGGATTAAAGGGCTGCTAAAGTGGTAAAGATTACTAATTTCAAAAACAGAATTGTTTGTTTCACTTAAATTACAGAAGATTCTTGATTCAGTTAATTATCTCCATTATTTATAGCAAGGATAATTCTACAATATTAGAGCTCATGAAGCTGACAGTATTTTGAGTGACAGTGTCTGAATAGAATTTCTTTACAAGAGAGAAAAATATGATGAAATTCAAGAGCTGAGAAGTCAGTTTTTACACTGTAATTTATGAAGATTAGAATTCTTTTTTACAGTATAATTATTTCATGCTTTATTAAGCGACACCAAACATTTGAAGAAAGGTATAAAACACACACACACAAACACATCAAGATTGTCAATGAAGTGTTATGAACTTACTGGATTGATTCTGCAAATCTGTGCATCCCCTATTGAAGTGTAAACCAGCCAAATATGCAGTGCATGATATGATATAAGCATAAAGCCAGAGCAGAATCATTCCAGTGTGGAGCTACCCAAGGGGGCATCAAAGGGATAGCATGATCCAAATTCGTTCATTTTAAACTCAGCCCTTGTTTAGTGGGGATTAATATCCGATTCAGCAAATTTTGAGCTTTGTTTTTATTTCCCAACTAGTCACTCAACTTTAAGCCTTTTCCAATTTAGGAAACCAACTTTTTTTGTTTCAAAATGGCCAGGTTGGTCATTCCACCTAACACCATCACTAAAACACAACTTAAAGTGCCAACTTAAATAAACTCACTAAATCCATCCAGCAGCATTCAGAAACTGCATTCTACTTTCAACCCATTCATTGCGCAAATCGTAAATCAGTCATCAAGCAACTAAAACAACATATATTTATTTCAGTGATTCTAAGCAACTAAAGTCGACTTTATGAGCATGCAACAATAGGCTTAGATATTGTGAAACATTCCTAATAGACGCCACAAGACACAGAGTAGAAACTCAGAACGGTTACACTACATCTTAGACCAAGTTCAAGCATTAACTTTCGGCTCCCATCCTGCAATCACATGTTCCTTTGCCGCCTTTGTTTTCTGGAAAGACTCCCGAGAAAAGAGCAACTGCAGTGCAGGAAAGGAAAGCAGAATAAACAAATTCAGTTTTGTGTTTCGACTTGATAACACTACAGTAACCCTATAAAATGAAAAATGCTTTGGACGTCATTGCACAAGAAAGCGAATTTCAACCCACAACAAAGCTTCACTCGTCCCAATAAAATTTGGATTTGGCAGAATGGTTACTCCACTATGTTCAGTTCAATTGTCGATTTACGTAACATCTAAACTGATCCTTAGCAACTGACATGTATCATGTTATTTTTTGGCGTTCCCGGTCCTCTTCTAACATGTTCAAATGAACTAAAACTTCATTCTGTTTTTCATTTGTCTATGACCAACTCTACTCTGACTAAAGGAACTTCTCCACGATCTTAAAAAAAAAGCAACTTCTCCAAATAACTCACTGAAAATAAACTAACCAATATTCAAGAACGATCAGTTATAGGTAACAGGAGAGGCTTCGGACCAGATAATGGACATGCAAAATAGTGATGAAGAAACAGGCAACTCCAAAACAAAAGATCTTGTGGAATATGTTTCTGGTTGTCCAGAATTAAAGTTAAATATCACCAAAAGCATTAATACTTTAACCAAATAAATTATTCCATTTTTGGGTAGAACCGAGGAAAGCTTATATCAAGCACTGACACCAAGGCCGGCCATGGCATAAGGCCTACTAGGTAAAGGCCTTGGGCCTCAACATTTTGGGGGCCTCAAAAAAAATTCCTTCCTAGCATTTCTCTTTTTGAACGACATAGATTTTAATTTAACTACTATTATTGATTAGACCATTGTATTTTGCGACAACTCAAAGCTTAAAGAATTTTGACTTGGATCTCTCATTTATGCATAGGTGTAAAGAAAGAACATAGTGGTGTGTTATTTTTTATTATAATTATTGTTCTGTGTTCATTAAGCAGTTAGAATTGTTTGCTCTCTCTCTATAATGAAAAGGTAAGAAATTCGGCACTATTTTGTTGGCATTGCTGTTATTTAAGTATGTTTCTTTCAATTTGACAGTTAAAATTGAAGAAGTACACAAACTGAAAAAGCTGTCACAAGCTGTAAATTGATTTTCATATTTGATTCAATTCTTGATGTCTTGTTAATGTAATTCCCTATGGAAAATAAATAAAAATTAGAAAAGTTATTTCGTTCAAGTATCGTTGTGAATGCAATAAATTATCTTTAAATGCCTCATAATAATTAGTCGCCTAAAGCCTTAAAATTCTTGGAGCCGACCCTGATTGACACGCTCCTAGAAGGCGATATCCCCATGGTTTCGAGGGGCACAAACTGTCCATTTATTTCTATAGGACCCAATGCACCTGGAAACAGGTCACGCTTATCCTCGAGGCATATCATGTTTATCGTTGCAATTATATATTTTGATCAAAACTTGCAAAATCATTATTTACAACTCATTTTGAATTTGCTATTTAATATTTTAATATGATCTTCAGAACTAAAACTTGTCCATGCAACCAGTGTTTTAAAACACGGACCAAACAAGCCGTTCGGAACAGGGGCTGGCCAGTCTGGGTTACTGTTGAACCAAGTTGCAAGAAAAACCAGGTCAAGCCCAGCCATATCCGGGCTGTTTTGAATTTTGATCCGTCAGTAACCCATTAGGGAGCTAATGCTTGAACCAGTGACTGCAGGTTGAACCAGTGACCCACTCACATTGAGTCTGAAAATTATGCACGCGATGGACATCGCAATATAAGAATGCATTACATTTAAACATTGTGGCAAATAGCTATTAATTTTAGCGGTGAAAGTGATGACTATAACTATATGCTGCATGCCTGCATCTGACTGCTTCAATATCACAGGTAGATAAATTAATTGTTAAATGGAGCACTCTTCCATTTTCAATCATGATTTTGCACATTCAAATATATCTAACACAATAGTTTTGATATTTTGTATGCACCCTAGGAACATAACCACCTGGAACACACCAGAGGTAACAAATAATATGTTTGAAACAAATACTAAGTGAAAACAGTGATATTATTAATTCATTCAGACACAGATATGCAAGCGGAGATATCTTTAATTCCAGGTATCCTATTTATGCCACCACAGAAAATTCCAAGAAAGAGGATAAGGCAAAACGAAAGAGATTAAGAAGAACAAATTGGATACCTTCACATAGTTACGAAAGTAACTCAAGCTTTCAGGGACAGTCCACCCCTTGAAATGACCAAGAGCTACCTCAAGATGGTAAAGCTTTGGAGCCAAACTCAGATCAATGGCACAAATATTTTCTCCAGCAACAAAAGGTCCCTGTTCATACGTACAACTAAGTAAGTTTCCATCCAATTGAGACAGAACAAAAATTATTAATAGGATTCTTTTTTTCAAACCCAAAATTTGCACCTTCGCTTTGAGATGCTCATCCAATGCCTTCAATTCATCGAGCAGAGCCTGCTCTGATCCATCACTGGGATCCTTGCTCTTCAAGAACTTCAAAAACGAAGGAAATATCTTGGAGCCCCTGAGATTTCATGGACAAAGTTTAGAAACTAGAAGAAGACAGCACTAAATTGCTCAGAAAAAGCGCAAAAACTAAAATAGACTTGTGTTTATGTTTTGCTTCTATCCTGATGACCTTGACAAAGAAAACTAGTTTATTGGAGAAAACAAAAACCCAACAAATAAATCATGATGAAATTCTGAAAAAATTCATGACTTCAGAAAGATTATAAGTTATAACCCACGAATCAAGACTTGCAAACTTTGTAGCCGAGAATATATGAAGAACGCGTCCACAAGCACACGAGATATTTGAGTATTAGAAATAAAAAGTATGTAATTTAGGACAGAGATCACAAAACAACAATCCACCTTCATTTAAAAAATCGAACAAGGAAAATCATCACCAAAACAATCGACAACAATTAGCAGGATGATTAAACTTAAAAGAGAATTGCATACTATTTAATAACTAAACCCCCATATTATTTGTTATGAGCGCAATGTCTAGCATTAAAACAAAGAGTCTGCTCTGTTCAGCCAAAGTCTCCAGGTACAGCATTTTAAACATTGCCCATCTATGTTAGGAGATGGTGCAGCCCAAATATCAACAAAAAGCTAAGCATTTTTCTCTTTGTTAGCCTACGTGAATCCTTTCCTACTACTCCGTTTAATTGATTCAGGAAGATCTAAAGCATCTATAAAGAGAATTACTTGTGAAGTCCTTTGGTTTCTTACTTCAATTTTGACAAAATTGTAGAGAATTAGTGGTTCTGAATAATGTCTGTGCTTATTAATGACTCAGAAACTTTTAGATACCCACTAAACAAGTTTCCATCTAAAAGAAAATTTTAAAATCCAACCTCTATAAGTATGTAACACTCTGACAAAGCTTAAAACAAGTTTTAATTGGGTGCTAAAATTGTTGCTTCAAAAAAGAAAAGTATGCAATAAGAGAGTGATAAATCAGAGTACAATATCCTATTCAATTCCATCAACAATAACTCTATTTTCTTTCTTATTTTTTCGAGCACATAGAGGGATATTTTAGATAATGTGTAAATATAAATGCAAAGAAAGAAAGAATTCTTACATAGAGGAGACTTCAGGAGGAGGGGAGAGAGAAGGGTTGGGGTATTTCTCTTCGATAATACCCACAATCACATCAGAGTCTGCAATCCATTTCTCATCCAATTTTATCATTGGCACCTTCCCTTCTGGATTCACTTCCAAGAACCTAAAACCCACAAAAAACCAAACCCAACAACACATTCTCATTATTATACACAATAATCAAAATGGATGTTTTGAAAAGATAATACCAAAAAAAAAAAAAAGGTTCGAAATTTAGTTAGTATTACCATTGGGGCTTGTCACTGAGGTTGATAAGATGCGTCTTATAAGAGACTTTCTTTTCCTCCAGAGTCAGTTGCACCCTTTGGCAGAATGGACCTTAACGTTTCAAAAATAAAAATAAAAAAGATTTCATTTCTACAGTCTTGTGCGTGTAAAGAAAGAAAGAAAGAAAGGGATGAAGAAAGAGTGGATTACAGTCGCCAAGAATTTCAGGGGCGCCAGCTGCAGCTTTAACACAGACCTCCAAAACAGCCATGAGAGAATTGCGTGTTTCTGTTTGTGAAATGGAATCCTGTCTATGGAAGAGAAGAAATGGCAAATGAAACTATTAATAGGGGAATTAATCCCACATACAGAGATATTTTCACGGGGCTCAGGCTACTCACATGGGTGGGCACCAACATGTGTGTGTGCCCTGTCAGAATAATGAATAATCCTGAAGCATGGTTCACTAATAGGGCCATACTTCCTATTAGAGATGGTAACGGACCGATTTGGAGCGGGAACGGGGCGGGACTCGGGACGGGATGTGGCGAGGTGGGTGCAGGGAGCGGGTTGCCCCGTTTCTTGCCCCCCTTTTTTTCTTAAAAATTTCCAATTAAAATATAAATTTTAAAATCCAAAATAAATAATGTTCAAACAAACTACATCAATATCCAAAGCAAGCACTCGAAATAAACAATGTCCAAAATTAAATATTATTTTTTTTATTCTTTATAGGACAGGGCATGGCCCCGCGACCCGAGACGGGGTGGAGATCCCCGCCCTACTTTTTTTCCTAACTCTACATTTGGCCATGTTTTACAAAGCAATTTTCAAATTATAAATTCATCAAATTTCATTTTTTTGACACGTAAACTTCTTTTCATTGGACTCACAATTTATGTAATCGTGCGATCATAAATTTCATGGAACTCACGAGCTTATAATCTCAGAAAGCTTTCTTAAAAGCTCAAACATTATTGGTAATTTAACGAAGATACTTATATTGTATTTGACTCATGTTTATAAACGATTTATAAATATTCTAGCTTTTTTTTTTTTTTACAATTTCGAGAAATTCATAACTAAAATCAATTTGTTTATACATTTATAATTTAATTTATTTATAAACACTTTCAAACATGCTTTAAAGCATATCTAATTTAGACTTTTGAAAAAGTCTTTTAATATTCAAAATTAGGTTCTCAAAAATAAAAAAATAAAAAATGCAGTACATTGGCTTGCGAACATATTTTATTGTTCTGGCATGTCTTACACTTTTATGTACCTACATTTTTTGTTGTCGCTAGTTAAGTAGCACATTTAGCGTCTTATTATTGTTTTTGTCTAAATAGTTTGTTGTTATTTAAAATTAAGGACAAAATATTTTGTCGTAATTTTGTATTTTTTTATTTAAAAATATAAGAAATAAATAATTCTGTTACGATTTTCTAGCGAACTCTTGGACAGAGATCGTCATTAAGAATATGATGTGCTAATTAATAAATGTTAGTTATAAAAATGTGACAGAAAAAAGTCTGTACCATAAGAGCAACTGAGCAAAGTTGGGACCTTCAGTAACTACCCTTTTATTTTAGTTAAATTAAATTCCTTTTTAAAGCTAATTAATTTTCTTTTAATTATATGCCTTTTACTCCTAAGCAAGAAATAAATTCTATTTTTAATTTCATTGGTTTTGATATGCCAACTTGAACTTGAAGTAAAACAAATAGTGTCAAAATATGTAACTTAATCTTATTCAAAATCAACCCTTAAAAAGTTATCTATAACTTATAAGTAAATTTTGTAACTAGTTGGAATTTGAATTTATGTAAAATCGATCTAGAAATTTTAATTTAACACAAGAACATTGATATTTATACAGATATGAGTTTAGAAATTGCTATGAATTAACTCCCTCAGTTATTATGTGTAATTTCAACTCCAAATTGATGGGTCCAAATCCAATTGAGAATTCACCTTTTTTTTCCTTTGCTTGTTATTCTCGTGTTTTTTCTCAGTCCCACTTCAATTATATTTCTCAATTTCCGCTTTCAACTTTATACGAGAGAATCAATATCAGAATAATCTATCAGGACGAAAATGATGTGTAAATTTTATTAGACTGTCAAAGACAATCATATATTCTAATAACTCGTTAGTGAGATGAACGATAAGAAGAGAACGAAATTAAAATGTTATCAATTACATCAATATATTCTGATATGGAGCAAATTGCAAAACAAAGAAGTGGAAGGTGGGACCTAATAAATTACTCTCCCACCCACTTGCATTTCCTTTTCATAATGTCTAAGCGCATAATGGACTTTGGATGGCAAGCTGTGACTGTATTTCTATATGCTGACACGTTTATAGTATTGTTTGGTAATTTAGGTCATAAATCAATTATTAACTATCATTTCGTATTATATGGGTAAGGGAATTTACTATATAAGTGACACTTTAACTTCACATGAGAGAAGAAAGTATCACTTTAACTTCATCAGTAAATATATGAATCGCTGAAAATAAGTAATACGTGATATTGAGGCAAAATTTTTACATGGGTTTCGACTTTGTGGATTGTCAACCTCCACTTGTACTAGAGTCATCATGCTATTCGTTTATATTCACTCTCTGATTTTCTATTGCTGGTTTTGACATGCCTTAACCCAATGGCCCATACTAACAAAGAAAGGCATACTATCGTTTGTGTACCAATCATACTACACGAATAGATTCAATGACATGATTAAAAAAGCGGAGAACGCGTGACGTAATATCATTGGATAGTTTGAAAATAAAAAATAAAAATTAAAGACACGGGTGTCGAAAAGTCAGCACCTGTCAAAGCACTGATTTTACAATCCCCGATTGAGTAGAATTATTGGTTGTGTACTTTATCAAAGAATACTACTACTATCAGATAAAGCCTTGTGTATTCAATATCTATACACAATTTTTTATTAACAAATGAAGGTGATCTGTTATATAAATAGGCAAATGTTCCTTACCATTATGAATACCAATCGTATGGTCGATCATTGTGGGTATAATGGTAGATGCCCGGGACCAAGTTACTATTATTTCTTTTTCGGCTTTTTTATTAAGCTTATCAATTTTACTTAATAAATGATTGATTACAAAAGGATTTTTTTTAGTGAACGTGCCACAGCTTCCTCCTTTTTTTTTTTTTTTTTTTTTTTTTTAAAGACGAAAAAATAAATTCTATTTTCTCGCCTATTTACTACGGCGACGAAGAATCAAATTATCACTATATTTATTCATTTTTCTACTTCTGCTTCCAAGTGCAGGATAACCCCAAGAGGTTGTGGGTTTTTTTCCTACCAATTGGGGCTTTTGAACACATTTTATAACCATTAAGAGTTACTTTAGGTTTTCTAATAAGTGTGGTATAGAAAGTCCTTTTTTTTCACACAACCAGATCGATTGCATTAGTGAATGTCGTCCGAAACAATGGCATTATGTCTAAGATCTAAAGAAGAGTTACATTATTTCTCTTATATAGTCAGTGTTTCAATTCTCCATGAATTTTCTTCATTATATTTGAAATTTGACTATAGAAAACTAATTATATTTAATAATTAATAGACTTGAAATCTATGTATTTTTAGTTGATTGTTTTTCCTAATAAGACAAATAATTATATAGTCTGAGCCCCAAAAAACAGGTTTTACATAAAACGAATAGTATTTTGATGGAGAATGTATGGTTAACAAATAAGAATTTTTTTTGAATTTGTGTATAATATATTTTATTTTATTAAAAAAATGTGTTGCTGAAAATAAAAGAGAAAAATGTATTTAGAAAATAATAGGTACCAAATAAGGACTTAATAAGTACATTAAAATAATTATAATTTCCAATAGGCTTTTTAAATATAATTTTAGATAGTCACGTGCCAAATAATGGATCCCTTTTTCTTCGTAGATCTGCGGTTTATTGTTGAAACAGATAAGTATTTTGTACCTTTCTCTTGTGTTGGAAGAAACAATATGTAATCTTGTTGGAATTTTTGGGCTATATATTGCAACCATACAAATATCCAATTTATTAGATGCTCAATGGGGGATGTAAGCGTTAGATATGGTCGCCAAAATAAATATTTTGTGTTCAAATCTTTTATTTTTGCAAATTTAGTTTCTGATTGATTGTGATTATTCGAAATCTTGTATTAATATCGTGTTATCTGGGCCTTTTCACTAAGGTTATAAAATTTAGGTAAACTTGATTTATTAACAAAGATCAGGTCATTGGTTAAACACTATTTTAGTTTCAACTAATCATCACGACAACGATTATAAAAATCAAGAGAGGCAAATTTTGATCCACTTGAGATTAGAGGAAAATTGATGATACAGCGCAAAGATTAAAGAACAATCCTTAATCCAGTCTCTTAGAATATAAAGAAAATATCGAAATTGAGGAAAATCCAATTTCTGTAGTTTATTGAAAACAACTAAGACAACGACAATTTATATTATATTCTTAAAAGAGTTTAAATAACAATAAACTGAAATAAAATCATAAGACACTTTAACGCCCAAAAATACCCTCAACTTAGAATTAAACTAAAATAACAATCAAATGAATAAATAAATAACCCTCGCTGCTAATCCTCGTGCGGTATGAGCACCATGACCTAACTCCCGTCTCCGTCAATGTCATGACATTCCAGTTTGCAGACTCCTAATAGTGTTGAATTATGTGTTGACGTTCCTAAACATCTCTTAACATTGTACATTGTCCAATCTAATTCGCACCCCATCTTCTTCAATTGACATTGAATATTTATAGAAATAGAACCTTGCTTGAAGTACAAGGAAAGTGTTGCCAAGGTCATTACAGGGAGAATGTGGCATCATTCCATTGGATATATACCCAAAAAATAAATAAATAAATAAATAAATTTCAACTACACAGGTACTATGTTGGCAGCACATGTGCACCTCTGTAGTTTATTCCCATAGAAATACGGGTTTTGCTACATTGACAGAAGGTGTTCGGTGTCACGCGTTTTCAATAACGTGATTTATACTACAAGTGTACGATGTCAAATTTTATAATATAATAATGGAGTTAGAGTGTCGAACCAATAAGGATTGTAATTCAAATTTCTATTAAGTACTATAATTGTGTAACCTCTATTTTATCTAGATGAATGAATGTTATAATCAATGTTTTTAAACTAATATGATGATGAATTCAACAAATAAATACGAGTTAAAAGAATAATGAAGTGAGAAAGCCTAGGGTTATGATTTCACATAACTATCAAATGTGATTCTCAATTATATAATTATTTATAATCAATTTTCCAAAGTTTATAAACAAGAACCCTAATGTAATGTTACTATTTCTCTCGAGTGCCGAGTAAAAACAATTCCTATATTTTAATTCCGAATTAAAATATGGAATTTTTGAAGTTCGTGGTTCTTAGATAGAACATGCTTCAAATGAATTATATTTCCTCTCGACACCTATAATTTCTTGTGTCGTGTTATTTTTATGATCATGCCTAAACTCTCATCTCTCGAATGTTGGAATTGACTAACATCAAATCATTCAATTAATGACCAATTAATTGAAAGCATTAAAATTATAATACAAATAAATACATGCAGAAAATCTAATAGAAATAACTAAAATTAATCAATCCATATTCTCAATTTTTTGGCTACAATCAAACCATAAATAATGAATTTAGCTCATGAGATAATTTATGAAAATACTAAAATTCATATAAAAAGATATAGGGAAGATAATAGAAAAAATTAGGATGTAGATCTTCAATTTCTTCTCTTGTTCTTCTTTGTCTTGTTCTTGAATCTCTTGATATTTTTCCTCATTGATTTCTTGAATAATTGTGTTGAATTCCCCCTCGTTTCTTGAACTATTTTCTCCCTAGAATTAGGTAGGATTGTATTTATAGTCTTTTGAAATTTTGGAAGGGTCAGAGTCATGTTGGGCCAAGAAAAGAGTAAAAAAAATCAAAACCTTTTTTCCCGCCCATCGGCGCCACGATTGTGGAGCTGCGTCGCCCGTTGCTGTCGAATTTCAACGGTGGTGCTGTGGCGCCCATTTTCGCATGAAAATTCAGCACTGCACGCCTTTCAATATTTTTATCGTAATGTTTTCTCTCGATTTCTGATTAAGGCGATTCAAGATGAGTTGAAAAGATAATTCAAAGAGATACAACTTTGCTTCAGATATCATTTTCCATTTCGAACGTTTTCTATGTAAAAAGTAAGTCTCAATATGAGACTGAAAATCCCGAGCATAATTTTTCGGTTGGAAATTGATGTGAGATCATACTTTACATATATTTCATCCATTTGACTTCTTTCTTTATCTAGTTGACTCCTAGAACTCTCAAATCTTCATTGTGAGGTTCGATACAATTTTTGAGTATTTCCACTTTAGTTTCCGAACTTTGGATCTCTTACAATTTAGCCATCTTATCCAATTTTGACAACTTTTGCTTATTTTCTTTAATTTAATCAACATATATCACAACATCAAAACATATATTAAAATGCTCTAAAACTCGTAGAAATTATTTAAAAATTAAGTTTAGATAATGTCTAAAGTATGAGTGAAATATACTCATCATTCATAGATTGCATAACAGAAACAGAAATGTCGGACATTGATTTGTCCTTTAAAAAAAATAGTTTTTTGGCAGCCAATACAATCAGTGTTGAATATGATGTTGGACTTTAAACCAAAAAAATCAACTTACTAACCTTGCCAAAAAATTGGACAGAATAACGGTAAGGATATGATTGAAAAACACCAAATGAAAAGAATGTCAAAGCAACGTCAGTGTATGCAAAGTCGAGATAAGAGTTGAATTGTTTGTCCTTAAGTCGAATTTGCCTCGCAACAGTGCTCACAGATAATGGTAATCGACTCTAAAGATACAATGATAATTTTTTTATGTTAGGAGCACTTCAAAACAAGAACAACGAACCGGAGATTGATTTTTGTACTCCTTATGAAAAATGAAAACGCAGTTTTTTATGCAGAATTTTGGCTAGGAAAATATGAATTTAATGTTATGTTATGATTGCATATCATTGGGATGAACAAATGGATATTCCAAGAGTCTAATTTATAGAGGAGTAAAGGTTGTAGGTGAAGTGTCACGTCTCAAATTCAACAACCTTTGTCAAGGATCGTAACTTTTTCTGTCGCTAGCCTATCGTCTTTGCATCGCTCGAGCGTCAGAAACAAAGACTCCGTCGCTTACCCGTCGTTCAAGCAACAACCTCGAGCGAGTGATGGAGTTGGACAAATTTCAAGCCAGTTTCCTCACTTTTCTTCAAACTTTAGACCATAATTTCTCGTTCATTCAGAATTGATTTTTAAATTTCAAATATACCACGACGATCTACTCGAAGAGTAGAACAAATTACTCTATTTATTTTTATAATTTGACTATAAAATTAAGTTCGAATATCTGGTCGAAATTGACATAAAAGTTACTTTTTCATGATTTAATACTTAACCAATTCCAACAATCAATCCACCTATGCTTCTGCTATCCATTCTGGCAATTTCTTCTGTCAAAGAAGCTTAATTCTATATATAACAATTATTATAAAATCGTTCAACAAATATATATAATAATTATTTTCAATGAGAGTCGTTCTGATAACCTTTATTCCTCAACTTAACATCACAATGATACATTAATGTCAAAAGTTGCCACCAATCTAATATGTCTTACGCTTTCATGTAAATTTTTTTACCTGATAAAGTTATTGCCGGGGGGGCGAGTGGAACATCACAATGATACACTAATGTCAAAAGTTGCCACCAATCTAATATGTCTTGCGCTTTCATGTAATTCTCTTTACCTAATAATGTTATTGCCGGGGGGGGGGGGGGGGGGG
>CAIGRP010130115.1:0-19370 GCA_903798385.1 Fraxinus cuspidata
AGCATGAAAATCTTTCTGTGGCAAATATTGCAAAAAAATAGAAGGCCGGGTTGGACATTAAATGCAACAGTATAATGCAAGCAAGACAAAATCTCATATATGATAAGAATTAATTAAAATCTACCTAATCTAACTTTATCCGTTTTAATCTATATGAGGAGATAAATTAAGAATTAAATAATGCGGAATGTTGATTATTAATTATTCAATAATACCTAGATGTGCATTTTTTATACATTTGGCACAATCTAGACTTTTAAATGTTGTTGGTGAAATCAAAGGAGATAATTGTGCCATGTAGAATGAGTGTCAACCATGATCTCAAGTAGAATGTAGATTATTTACCTTTAAAAGTAATTGCGTTAGTTGTTGATTATTTTCGTCACATAACAGCCTTATCAAGTTTGAAACATTGGGCTTGCTATAGACAGAGTTGATATGTAATGAATAATATGGAAATTATAGCCAATCATGTTTTTTAAGTTCCAATTTCAAAAATCAAGTTTAAAATATTTTTTTTATACAAAAATAAGGTGATAATATATTTTTAAATATTAATAACATAAAATTAAACAAATCTACAAACTGGCCACCCATCAAAACCCTCACCCCCACCCAATTTCAAACCCTAAAACATTTTCATCTCCTATCTCTCTCCTCTCCCCTCTCCCCTCCCTTCTCTCTTCTCGCTTCTCTCTCCTCCCCTTCTCCATACCTGTCGCCGGTCCAACAGTGTAGAGCCTCGCAAAGTAGATTGTCATCGCCGCACGTTCGATGTGGCGCTGCGAGCGGCCCTAGTAGGCTGCGATGTTGGAGATGTGTCTCACACGTGATAGTACAATGTTGGTGATGTTGGCTCAGATTGCGGGTTGCAAGCGCAACTCGAGCGCCTTGGGTGGTCTGGTCGCGGCTCGTGTTTTTCAGGGTCGTTGTTACCGTGGAGGTGTTGGAAGATTAGCGAAGTTTAGGGTTTCAGTTAATTTGACAATTTGTGACTATAAAATAAATTATGACCGGTAAAATTTATAACAGGTGATCGAAAAATAATATGTGATTTGATAATTTATGTCTATAAATAAGTTTTAACCTATAAAATTTGTGATTTGTAATCGAAAAATAATACGTGACCTATTAATGTGATAATTTGTTATTGATAAAGAAATTATGACATAGTAAATTTGTGATTTTTGACTGTAACGTCTGTAATTATGGTCAGTACGTAATTGTGATCATAAATTGTATAATATTTTGACTTTAAAAGATTTAGTTAATAAAAAGTGATTAAAACCTTATTTTTAAAATAATAAACTAATTTCTTAATTTTGAAATTGTATTTTGCAACCACCTTATCTATATAATATTCCCATGAATAATTGTTGATAGGAGTCGATGTCGGGTGGTTCGCTACGATATTCTTGATCTGACCCATTTGCATAACCAAACCAATTTTAATTGGATCAAACTAAACTGGCTAATGAGAATAATTCAAATAGTTTCAAATAAAAATGCCCAGCCTTAATTCTTGACATGACAATCTAAAAAATATTTTGATGAAGCTCCTATTTGATGTAGATTAAAACAAGATTTTAGTAGATTTTAATGCAAATTAAAATATGTGGCTGAAAAATCATGAGCCCATGAAATATATAGTTAAAATTAATTGTTGACTTTGACCTGAAAGTTTAGTCTATACCAAATAGGGGCAAAATATACGGAGAAAACTCACTTCCTTGAAAAATACACTTTGATTGTGAAATATCTCTCTCTCTCCCTCTCCCCCACCTTTTTCCCAGATTATAACGGATGATGAGTTGGGATGTGCTTGGTGTACATATATGTACATATATTATGTACACCAAGAATTTTCCCGATGAGTTAATAACAAAAGCTACATTAACCAGTAAAGGTTAAGGGAAAATTATAGCCCACTCTCACGCTTATTTTATAGGTAATGTAGTATTTTGGTTCCCAATCTTTATTAATTGATATCTGAGTTTTTAACTTTTCAATTGTATAATGCTAAATATTTCTTCACAACACACACAAACACAAACATATAAGCACTTTGGGAAAACCTTTTTATTTGATTAATTCATTTTGATGCATATACAAGACCAGCAAATTTTCTGATTTCCACATGTATCGCACTGTCCTTGCATCGGAGTTTTCCCTTCTGTTAACACTACAGCCTGAATCACCTTCCTGTCATTGAGTCCTGAAGATTGAAAAGAAAAAAAAAAGTACCGTTAGGATATTGAAGAAGATATATATATTTCTATACCTAAACTTAATTATATTGACTTCTTCTTGCATGCATGCATAGACTGTATTGATCCATTCTTACGTACAAAAATTGGTTTTTTGCGTGTGTTAAATTTTCAGATTTACAGTAAATGATGCATCCAGTCATGTTTTAGATCGATTTTCTCTTAAATACGTTACAAACGTACACATTGCAATCTTTGAAAAGGTTTGGGGACATCAATTTTGCAAAGCTGAGGAAGTTCCTTTGCTCGTTCTTGATTAACATTAGCCGAGAATGCTGCTTGTTTAAGACACTCGCAAGCAGATTTACGGTCTGCTTGAGAAGAGACACTTTGTATCATAGCCTGAACCCCCTGGCAACAAGGGACAGTAACATCACCAATTCCCATCAGAAATGCCTGGCACGGCAGCAAATCTGTCAAGGCCTGTGTGCATGAAATGGCATTTGCAGGGGCGATGGAACTGAAGGAAATCAGGGCCAAAATCACCAGCCCTGGTAAATAATTACTTGAACTCGGCGCCATTTTTTGCTTTAAAATGTTAATTGTGTTTTTGCTGTTTTTGTGGTGAAGTTTGCAAGGAGAAAGTGCCATTTATAGTGAAGGGAATTTAGGGGTTTACTGGTGAAATCCCAGCCAGGGAAGATAGTACTCGGAGCAAATTTTGTAGTAAAATGCCTATTTCAGTTACGAAGACAAGTCTGACTAAGGTGGGAAATTACATGTGATAATACAAAAACCGACCGGCTTCAATTTCAAAATAAAATATGACAGCCCAAATTATCATCTCTCACATTTCTAAATGGTCAAACCTTTGAATCAGTTAGGCTAAATTTTACATTTCATCCCAACCTTTTCTGAAAGAAGCAATCTTTTCCTCAACCTTTTCTGGTCGCAATCTTATCCTCAACTTTTCATAAACTTATTCAATGATCCACACCACCGCTAGCCCAACTGTTGGTACCTTGACCCAAAACTGCCAGCACTTCTTCGAGCACCAAAATTTTCAGCTACCATCACCAAGCCAATCCTGAATAGCCACCATATTTGGGACTGAACATGATCCGATTCGGTTCAGTTATCATTAAAATCGAACCGAATCTGAATTTTCGAGTGTTTAGTAAGTGGAACCGTTGGGTCTAAATTTAATTGTTGAACCATTCGGGTTCGGTTCGGTTCGATTCCTAGGTTCCATACAATAATTAATTTTTTTAATATTTAAAACACTATATTAAATCAATTAATTATATGTTCAATTTTAGCTTTTACAAAATAATGTAATCCAATCTTATGTATCTTTTGCGCTTTTCTTTATTGGGTTTTTCATATGTTTGATTGTTAAAATCACGAGAAGGGGAAGATAGAGAGTTCACAATAATGAAGAGAGACGTAGTCGGACTTCGAATTTGATTTCCTCATAACTGTAGAAACGACACTTCGGTAAAATAATAGATTTGGGTAAAACTTAGTCAATTTGATTAAGTTGGACTTTGGCTGAAAATTAGAAATAAGAAAAACATATTTTAAATTTGAGTTAAATTAATTAGTTAGCAAATTTATTTAGAGAAAAATAAAATAATTTGGCTTATTTAAAATAAATAAATTTAAAAAATTAGTGAGCTTCAGTTCTTATTCGATTATTTGATTCTGGGTCTAGAATCGAGAACTTATGCTCGTTCGAGTATTTAATTTAAAAAGAACCTCTCGATTCGATTCAGTTCGTGTCGAGTCGATCCGATTCGGTTCAATAGTTTTGTCCAGCCCTAACCATATTGTCATCGAAGAGCCACCACGACCAAAATCAGAATTTCTTCCTCAAAATCGAGGGTGATTGTCTAACGATGACAATGGATTGATATAGCTAGACTTGACTAAACTCAATGAGGCATGGGCTTGGATTGACCCATTACACGAGCTTGGCTCAACTCTTGTGGACACGAGATGAATTTGGGCTCGACCTATCAATAGAAATTAAGCTTGACTCTCCAATTACGTTTTCTAATATCCTCCATTTGTAATTCTCCAATTTCGTTGACTTGATGTAATAAATAATGTCATTTTGATATGTTAGCAATTAATGGTTCCATGTAGAATTTAATTTTTTTTTTTTTTTTTGACCGATTGACCTTTAGTGTTATAGTTAAGAGAATTTATTGACTATTTTCATAAGAAAGTTACTTCTGACAACATTAGTATAATTATTCAAAATTTCAGTGACTTTGGCATAATTAAACCATTAACGTACAGTTTTAATTATTTATTTTTTTTCTCATAATATGGGAATTGGACTAATGAGCTTGAATAATCGGGTTCAATTTGGGCATAAAAAATTGGGTCAAGAAATTTCAAACAATTTGTTATTATTAAAAAATTAGACAATCGGGATGGAATGGGATGCCGTAGCAATTTTTTTGTCCCGAAACCGTCCTTCGGCCCTGATTAAACAAACACCGGGGGCTCGAATTTGACGAGACAAACTGCCATCCCTAATATATTGATTATAAACATTTGTCATTTTGAGGCAGAGAATATTTTTACAATTGAACTAAATAACATTGCCCATAAACTAGACACGGACAACCAGACAAATTTTCGTCACCGCTCTCAGATTGAAGTGAGAGTAATCCAGCGTTTGACGGAGATTATTCTTTTTGAGTTCAAATAAACATTGTAACGATCGAAGCATTGTCCACATCTCACCTGGTTCATTGGAATCTCCGAAACATCACTTTGAAATGGACTCTTCTTGGCATTTTTTCTTCTTCTCTTAGTTTTTTTTTTCCTGGGGAAATAAGGGCATAGTCTCAAGGGGAAGAGGAAGAGCATTATTGACTGATGTCTGTAAGTGTTTGTATATTCTGCCTCTTTTTTACTGTTTCGAATTATGATAGTTGAAAATTTATCGTGCATTAAGTCCATATTTCTTTGTTCTCCAATTTGGTTGCATTCATAAAATCTTTTTATCATGTTTTTTGGTATGGGGAGAAGAACATTTATCGAAAGCGAAGTACCTCTACGAGGGAAAAGGTCTTCATTGATTTCGCCATTAAAAGGTTGAAACTGAGGAATACTGAATTGAATCCTTTTCTAATGAATTGTCTGAATCAGCGATCACATGTACCTAAGTTTGGCAACTGGGATNGGAAAAGGTCTTCATTGATTTCGCCTTTAAAAGGTTGAAACTGAGGAATACTGAATTGAATCCTTTTCTAATGAATTGTCTGAATCAGCGATCACATGTACCTAAGTTTGGCAACTGGGATGGTGATAATGTACCGTATACTGCTTACTTTGAGAATGCGCGCATAGAAAAAGCTGGTGGAATGAGAATTAACCCTAATGATCCGGAGGAGAATCCAGATGCCTTCAATTTTGGACAGTTTGGAGATGGAAATACTAGCATTCCTGTCCGCATCAGTCCTGATAAGCCCGTGGCAGCAGAAAAATTTCATCGGGTACATCAGAAAGGTTCTAGTCACAAGAGTATTGGTTCAGAATCAGGCAGTGATAGAAGCACGTCTGATAATACACTCGTTCAGCCACGCCACCAGGGTAGAAGATCTGAACTTATTAATTCTTTGACTGAGAGCCACATCGCACCATCACGAAAACAGAATTACGCTGATGATTTTGTAAGTACGTAGTTTCTTTTTCCTTTTCTATTGCGTCAGTGATGATCTCCAACTCAAGGTGGGCATGGACAACATCTGGCGTTAGATGTGGCAACGTCAGATGTTTCCCACACCCACAATAGGCACAATAATTCATGTTCACTGTGGATAGGAGTTCAAACCCATTTATTCAGTAGCTATATTCATAACATTACTTTTTGTTAATGAGTATAGAATTTTGATCTGACAACGAAGATAATTTCCTTAACAGTCTCAAAGATCAGTGTCTGTTCCAAAATTTGGAGAATGGAATGGCATGGATCCTAGATCAGGAGAAGGCTTTACTGTCATTTTCAACAAAGTGAAGGAGGAAAAGCAAATAGCAGCAGCAAAATTCCCTACGGTGCCCGTACAAACTGCCAACAGTCATTCAACCAACCACGGAAAGGGCACGAGATCGAAGGTACAGACTTTACTTAGCTCCTATTCGTTGCATATTCTTTTAAAATTCAATTTTTTCTAAATTTATTTTCAAGAGCACATTCTTCCAATAAAATAATTTTACATGTAAAATCATAATTTTCTCTACTTTTTAATCACAATTTCTCCGAAAAATCACTTTTCACAAAATCTATGCATAAAAAATTTACATCAAACATATCCTGAATTTCAATTTGAAATCGTAGACAACATTCATTCATTTAAGCTCAATAAACGTTGGAAGTTGAAATTTGAGTCTTGCGATAGGCTTTTCAGTGATTTTTTTTTTCTTTTTTCAGATAGAATATAGTAGTTGAAAGAGTTTGTAACTTGTATAGGATTTCCAGTAAACAAATTTGATTTGATATTTAATCTACTTGTCATCCTTTTACTGTTGGTGCAGAGATGTTGCTGCCTGTTTTGAAGGGCAATACACTGATAAAATTTGCTGTACTGCTACTGGGGACCTAAAGCCACAAAATTGGAACTTTCCATGCTCGCTCTTAGAGAATTACAAGGCATTTGCCGTAATTTTTTTTTTTTTATGCATATTTAAATTCTGTAAGAGTACATTTAATTCTGCAGAAATTAAAAAAAGAAATATATTTGAGTATATATGTCCGGAACTTTTTAGAAGAAAATCATCGACACATAGGCACTTATCCTTTGAATGGTTAGGAAACGTTACTCTGGGATCGTGGATATATGCTTACATTTAATTGAACGTGTTATTTAATGTCACATATTCCACCTAGAATGTTGCTAAATGGCATTTTTTTTTCTTACTAGATAATAAACCATGAAGTGGGAATAAAAAAAAAAAAAAGATTTAACCTTTAACATTGAACTTGAATAAAAAAAAAACAACAAACACTATCATCTTCAACTAGGCCTGTCTCTCAATATTTACCTCAGATTCATTTACATACACATCCCCTGGTTTCATTTGAACAAGTTATTGTTATTCAGTAAGTAATAGTACATATTCAGGTAGCAGATTGACATTCAATATCACACCATAGTTATCATCAGCCCCTTGATAACGTCTATACACAAGATAGAGACATGAAAACTTAAAAGTTATTAGCATGGGAAAATGCCTGCCAAACTCCTCCGGCTTCTAGATTTAAGACATGTATACGGATGAAGCACTTGAAAATCCTTCAGTTTTTCATCCTCTAAGCCACCATTCATATACATTTGTAGATTCTGGAAAGAATAAAGCAGTGTTTTGATCCTTCTCTTGGCTCAAATATGTACTTGTGACTTGCAAACCAAAGTTACAGAGCAATTCACACATCTATACAGGAATCACGTCACTATTCTGACTTTCATCACACGTCAAAATGAGGCCTTCTATATAGGTTGGGAGAAGGCAACAGGGCAAACGACAGCCTGTTGAAACAGGTTCTGCAGGTGGAACAATCATGAGTACATTATCATGCCGCTGGACGACCCCCATGACACTTACTGTACTTCCTTCTTTGATGTAGCTGCAAAAGAAGAAGGCACGAAATCAGCATAAGGCCCAAGGAATGGACAATGATCACTTTTAGTTCAACTTTAGGCCCTCATTCCAGTCCTAAGAAGGGTATGTTATTTGGAAGGAGGTAAAGAAAAAAAGTCCATAGCAATTCCACTTCTCGAAAAGTTGCCGTTTTCTATGGGTAAACAATTCAAAATTCCATTCATACCGCACATATGACGCTTAAAGCGAAAATTGTATGACTTTGGAGTGTGGATAAGCTGTAGTTGTAGTTTCTAGCTTCTTGCCAAGATGAAGTCCAAGAATAATTTCATATTACCAAGACAGAACAGAGTTTCCTGCATTACATTGCATGGACAGGAATCCAGAATTTGGTCGAATTACCAGGATAAGTTATTATTGATAAATTTTTAGATATCACAATCAATTGCGTAGTTAGACACACAAGTCTAAAGATGTCAAATGCCACTCATTGAAGAAGCAAATACATGTAAAAACGTTCCATGCAGGACCAAGATATAGACAGTAGTTACCCTTCTTTCAGACGCATTGTACGGTCATCACTTGACAGACCTCGGTCAGCAAGCCAGCGTAGAAAGTTTGGAGATAAATCTTTGTTATCCTTTGACACATTGACAACTGTAGTTGGCTTCACAAATGGAGCAACCTTAGCTCCATAGCCTGCTTTCACTAGAGCCCTCAAACCAGACTGAAAGTCAGATATATAAAAATCCGCCACATGCTTCTGTTGACAGAAAGAAACAATGCAACAAATTAGCACAGAGAGCAGTTTATCCTTGTAAATGATTCAAAACTGGAACACGGGCCTAGTTAATATGCTAATATTAAAATCCAGATAAACATTCCAAGATCTCTACATCTGTATCATCAAAGCATTTACATCCTAGCATCTTGAAGGACAACACCTTAGGTTGCTGACCTCCAAGGTCCAATACAGGAAACCCACCGGAATAAACAACTAAGCATATGTTTGGCTCATGTTTACAAACACTCAAGCCACTTTTTATCCACACATTTTGAGAGACCTACAAGTTCTATCCACTTATCAACCACTCATTTCCAATTTAACTGTTTATAAACGCTTAAACATGCTTTAAAATCTGCAAAATGTGGAGGTGTCATGGCACCACTTTTGATCTGCAACGGATGTAGAATGGATGCAAGGGACTCCCAAAAGTGCTTGCTGAAGTCTAGTGCTATCATCAGCACAACACTTGTATATTCAAAGCAGTAACATCTAACAATAGGAATTTGTAAACTAAAAATTGAGGTCCTCGTGGTTTAGTGCATGGGGAAAATGCCGCTGCCAATTTTCGGTTCTCATTAGAGCTACAGATGTCCAAATAAAATTTCAATAAGATTCTACAAGTTCAAAATACTGACCTCTGAATGCCTGCATACCCAGGAGAAGAAAGGGTGTCTGGGTTTTGCTGGTTTTCCACCGCATCCCCTGTATTCATACAATTCTGTGGAAACAAATACACATCTTGGTACCCTCTGGAAAGAAGATTCTAGAGGAATGCTACCACAAGTGACAACCTACACAGAAAGATTTACAAGCTAATTAGTGAAAAAAATAAAAATTAATCCAACCAGCGGAAGAATGTCTAGGATTTTTAAGAGATCAGTAAGCTCCAGGGGATTCCAGGAGTTTTTAAGCCCTACGCATTAATGTCTGGTTTGCATCCAGTTCACTCTGTCCGTTCTATTACCTTATTGCATTGTTATTTTTAACAGCTATCTTATTGCTTGTTGGCATAGGAACACTAGGACTAGGAGCCATAGAACTCAGGAAACACCCACTTCCTGTCTGATATTGGACATCACTTTTACAAAGAACATTCCTGATTTTCTAATAATAACGTATACATTTTATTCTCACTGTTTCTTAAAATGATCTCTGGTTATTATGGCGAGATTTTGGCATGACATCTTTCATTTTCTTAGACAGTACGAAATCTCGCCATCTCGCCCTGCATAAACATTAAAATGAACGAAACTTTGAAGTGCACTGAAATATCTTCCATTAAATCCACATTTTGACTGGTTAGTCACCAACCCACTGTTATTTCCTGGATTCTGGTGATATTTAGATAAGATATAGGACCTCTCTATTTGATGATACAGTTAACAACATCTATTCAGATGTTTGTGAGACATAAACACATCATAACCTCACTCAACAGGGTTAAAAAGGGTTGACGGAGTCACAATGTTATGCAATAGTGTTGTACAAATATTTCTCCATAACATTATGCAGCGTTAACAGTCACAGTGTACGTGCTGAGGTCACATCAATTTAAAGTTTTCTACTATTTTCTCGAAATAACACATGACCGAGGAAACATGTTTTTCAGTTATTCACTATCAACAAAACCAGATCTCAGTGTGTAATGTTGCCATCACATAACTGATGTGTAGGATCAAGAGGGGAGGCTTTAGAACAACTGACATCACAAGATACGCATGAACGGTAACAACAACTGGAATAGAAATCATAAAGCTCATGTGTACCAGTGAATATGGCATACTTAATTAGTATCCTAATTATTCACTGTTTTCATTTTTATAATAGAAACTGCCTAAGTAAAAAAAAAAAAAAAAGGTACACAAAACAAAAGAATTGAGTGACATGGTCGTATAATAATGATTCACTTCAAATAAATAACGGAAGTAGCCCAAATTCAACTAGTTCACAAGCCTTATAAAGAAAATTTCCCCTTAAAACAGAAGCTTTCAAACAAATCTTGTTCATAATTGGCTTTAAATCTCAATCTTTAATCAATAGTTTTGAAGGATTAGATCCAGATACCAGAATTACCTTTTTCGCATATAATTTCTGCATTAAATTTTTTATTATTTGAAATGTCTATAATTAATATACTAGCAATGGTCAAAATGCCCCTAAGAAATAATTCCACATACTACTTGATGGGAATCCTCATAGAGATATTTATTAATTTACTTTCAAATAGGATGCTTAATTTAGGAGACATAATTATTGTTTAATTTAATAGATTTTCTAGTTTTTTCCTACTTAAAATTAGACTATTTAGGCTTATGGATTATAATAATTGATTTTTTTTTCCCTCTAAATTCTCTCTGTTCTCTTTCTCCTCTCTTTTCCTCTTTCTTTCTCAATCTTGTTCTTATTCGATGAGTCCTAAATCTGTTTCTCCTCTCTCCTCTCACTTCTTGTTTCTTTCTCAATCTCGTTCTTATTCAAATGTGTTCTACGTCACTACTGCAAATAGCTCAAAAACATCTACATAACATAACACTAAAATATTACTCACCCATCCACAATTATATAAAATTAGCAATTGAACCAAATACAAATGTAACAAGCTTGAGGATATGAGATTGGTGAAATTACCCCAGTGACCTTGACGTACTGTCCATCAGCGGCTCCTCGCAGCTCTGCATCTGGATATTTCTTCAGAAAACTTAGAACCCCTGGCTTTCTGTAAGCATAATTCCATATTGAAACCACCACCGCAGGAACTAAAAGTGCCACCACTGCCACCAAAATCACCGGCTTCTTCACCGCTGCCATAAGGAACGCCCCCACCACCAAGCCCATAACTACAACCACCAAGAACACCCACATTGCCACCCTCGAAACCTTGAAACCCAATTTCACCCCCTCCCCCAAGCTCGTTACCGCCGACCCGTATTGAGTTTTACTGAACGAGCTATGCCCAGCGGAAGGACTGTCAAGCTTGCCGGAGCGGCGGTTGGAACTGGAGGAGCCTAATGGACCGGAGGTAATGAGACCCGTGGGCTGAATAGGCGTGATAGGCCCTGAGAACGAGGTGGAAGAAGACTTCTTGTTAACTGGACCAGAGTTTGGGCCGGATCTAACGGATCCACTATTCTGCTGAGAAGATGAAGAGTGCCGGGAAGGAACTTTAGGTAGAGCCGGCAGGTGGTCCCCACTTGATAAATCTATGCCGTACATTTTTCCTAGCTCACCGGATTTCTTAACGTCGCCGCCGGTGTACGGTACGGCGCGTGAAGCCACTGTCAGTTGGCGATCCTTAGATAGCTGCTCTGGTCGACCCGAGACGTAGAGTCCATTGCTTAGCTGGTGTGACCCGGTTCGGACGTTCATTTTAGTGTGAGAAACTTACTGAAGTGATTTTGCTGGAAGAAGGAGGAGCTTTTAGTGCGAGCGTAGGTGGGAGAGGTTGATAGTGAAATGACGAGAAAGGACATAGAATTATGTATAATGACGTTTTTGTCCTTTGTCTTTGTATTGGGGTACAGTATGTTCTGTGACTTGCTGTCGTGGTGCGGATTGGGATTCGCACACAGTTTAAGTTTTGAACAAAACTATTTCTACATAATTTTCCTTATCGAAAATGTTACATCATCTCACATGCGCGTAGCTCTGTCAACGAGTCGAGTCGAGTCGAGTCGAGTCGAGCCGAGCCGAACCACATGCCAGAAGTCGAAGCTCGGGCTCGGCTCGAGCTTTTTTGGACCGAGCTTTTTTGGGTCGAGCCGTTTCGCTTGGCCGAAAAAATGAGGCTCGGCCCGAGCTTTCGGCTCGAGCCTTAGCGGGTCGAGTCGAGCCGCTCGATTTTTTTTGGTTTTTTTATACACATAATAGCTGCCTGCTTTGTTGCCTTGTGTTAAAATTTTTTTTTAAAAAAAGGGGCTGACCTGGGCTCGGTTCCACCAAGCCCGAGCCAGGCCCGGCTCGGGCTTTTTCCGAGCAAAACCCGAGCTGCCCGAACCGGCGAGCTTTTTTTGTCATCCCTACATGTGCGCGGGGCCCGCGTGAATAAAAAACTCTAAAAAATGTGGTCCCCACACCTTATTGTGAATATATGTAAAAAATTATGTAAAAAAATTATGTACATGTAGCATTGCTCTTAAGTTTTTAGGTTGTTAGTTTCGTGACGTCAACAGTTTTAGTTTATATTTATAATTTGCCTTCTGTTTTTTACAGAATAGCTAAATTACAAATTACCCCTCTTCTATTTAAAATTAGGATGGACACGATCAGATTCGATGAAAATATCTGAACCAAATAGTAATAGATATCTTAAAAATGGAATTATAAATTCCACCTCTATGGTATTACTACTTTTTGCTCACCCTTACTTAAAATTTTTTGTTTCTTTTCTTTTCCTTAATATGAATTAAGAATGGAATTTCATAATTTCTCCGATGTGCACAATAACGTAATAAATTATTTTATAGTCTGTGTGCCTTAATCGTGATTCGATATTGTTCTCTATCCAAATTTGAATAAATGGCATGAACAAAATAAGCCCAGATTAAACGCTATTTTTTAAGAACAGATTTTATTAAAACAATTTTGTAAAAAAAATGTGCAATTAAAAGTAGAAAAAAATCAAATTTATGTGTAAAATTATTTTATTAAAAAGTATATTACTAATAATTAGTTTTAGAAAAAAAGGGTGGGCTAAAGTTTCAGAATAAAGATGGCAAAAGCTAATAGGTATAGTATTTTCATATTCGACGGACTGAAATGACTAATCTATCCTCGTAATTCAATTATTCTCTCTCCCTCTCTCTGCCACTCTTTTGGATTTACAGTGATTTTGTGTCGGTCGAAGTATGGGTCGGGTCCCATAATTGGGACCGGAGGAGAAAGCCCTTAAATATTAGGTTTTGGCCGGAGAATCCTTATGTGAATGACAACACAATTCATTTATTGTGGATGGTGGGTGGGTAGAATGTAAACTTGTTACGTATAATGGGTTTGGGGGATTTCAATTTCAAGCATTTCTTGAATTTATTTGATTTTTCAAGTGATATTCGGTACATGTTTGACACTCGTATTATTTTATGGTTTGTTACAAGATTATGTTTAATCATAATTCACACAATAAAATCTATCCTAAAAATAGGATTCAAACTCATTTTTTCCCAATTAATGAGAATCAAACACTCTCAATTTATCTCACCAAATATATCGTAAATGACATTTTTCATGTACCTTTTCAGAGGTTTAAATGTTTAAGTTATTAGAGCATCTTCAACAGGTTATTAAACATTAATTGCTCTCTATTCTAAAGAGTTAGTCCTTAAAATTATATTCTAAAAGAATCTTTAAACTAAAATGTTAGTGATATTTATTGAATTTATTTAAACTTCGTTTGAGCCTCTCTCTTTTTTTTTTTTTCAAAAATTCATTTTTTCAAAACTTATTTTCAACCATATGTTCTTCAATAAAACAATTTTACACGTAAATTGAAAAAATTTCCTGAACTACACATTTTTCCAAAAATCAATATTCTAAAATACATTTTTTTTCCCGAAATGGAGCTCATGCAAGGGCTTAGTTTTTTTCTTTTTATTACTATTAAGTGATATTCAATTTATCCTACCAAACATATCGCAAATGACAGTTTTCATATACCTTTTTAGAGGTTTTAGTTATTAGGGCATTTTTAAGAGATTATATAAACATAGATCGCTCTCCATTTTGAAAAGTTAATGCTTAAAATCGTGCTCTAAGAGAATTTTTAAACCAATATTTTAATTTATAGAGTGAATTTGACTCTTTGAATTTGAAAAGCCAAACCCACCATCTATAATTAAATACATTCAAAATATTTAAGTGCTACGACATAATTGCCTCGTTTCTCTATGTCGTAGCACTTAATTATTCAAGAGGGAGAAAGAAAAGGAAAATAGTTATTTTCGTGTAATTTTAAATTATATCTCCTGAATTGTGATATTCATGCCACATTGAATTGAGTTAAATTGAGCCAAAACTGTCCAAAAGTATTGGACCAAAAATCTGTCCAAGTCTGGTACACTTGATCTAGACCTTATCTAGTAGAATAGCCCAATTTGAATTGTTGACAAAGACATCACAAAACAAAACCAACTTGCAACCTACGGCCCGCGCCAATGTCTAGCAACTGCATTAATGTAACACATTTTACATTATTTTTCTAGAACGTTAAGAAATCTAGAAATAAAAACATTACGACACATTTTTAGTCATACATTTTTTTTATATCTCTTATGGTTCGACAAGAAAACATACGAGAATTAGTTCGTCCAAAAGAAAGCGATTACCCTTCATCTATACTAATATATAGATGACTTCTACAATTCTACTCGAGATAAACTACATATTATACATTCTTAACGCTATTTCCCTCCGCAACTAACAATAATAACATCAGTACGATTGTGTAACACCCTCATTCTCGTATAAGCTGCCCTTCTTTGTACTTTATATTCTGTCATCATTAGTGTCTGTTTGTACGAGATTATTTTATATAAAAAAATGTTTTTTTTAGAAAATATATAATTTAAAAGTAGGAAAAAATTATGATATTACGTGAAAATGAATTTGATGAAAAATAATTTTCAAATAAGTTTTGTCAAACAAACGCTTAATTCTTTAAAACCAGTAAAAAGTGTGTAATTAAACCAAATAAAGGAAATTCTGATGCCAATAGACCATCACACTTTGGATGGATATTAAGTGCATTTGCTTCATTACAAACTTTATCCATGGAATCAATCTGCCACTTGTCTTCATCACAAAATGGCTACCTGTTAAAACTTTATAAAATCAATCAACATTTTCAAATTTAATTTGATGAATTAATTACTTGTCTTCTATAAAGTGCATAACTTTATAATTAAGCTATGTCCACTTAATGAAGTAAGCATTGAATGATGCATAAGAAAACTGGAGAGTAGGATTCCTTTGGAAAAGAATACTTTTGAAACAAGAACTCACGGGTCATCTCTGAAATTATCTTCATCTGCCCTTTTCCTGATCATGTTATGAAAAGCCAATTCAACAGAGATGAGAACTTCCTGAGTATGGAGGTTTCATCTGGTTACTACATGGAATCCCAGCAGCTCTTTTCTGTATTTATCTATAGAACCCATGTTCCTGAACCAGTTCAAGCACTTTCTACAATCAAATCATACTTTCAGAAGGAAAATAACTTTTGATTGTGTGTTTTGACCCTTCTTTCTTTGTCTAGAAGAAAGATTTTGTTTATATATTCAATGGCTACCTCGTGTTTCAATCCATTTCGACTGCGAAAGTCGAAGGGCAAATCTTTATCATTTCCTTCTACTTCAAGAACACAGTTAAGCGATGATGCAGACAATATGGAGAGGAAGAGATTTGACAGTTTGGAATCTTGGTCAATGATATTGGATTCTGAGAATGTTGAGACTTGGGAAGCATCTGAAGATCAAGAGGAATGGACGGCTGATCTTTCTCAGTTATTTATAGGCAATAAGTTTGCTTCTGGTGCACATAGTAGAATTTACAGAGGAATTTATAAGCAGAGAGCAGTTGCTGTAAAAATGGTGAGGATTCCAACTCATAATGAGGAAACTAGAACTTTGCTTGAACAACAATTCAAGTCGGAAGTCGCCCTTCTTTCGCGTCTTTATCATCCCAATATAGTGCAGGTTAGATTTCCTTTTATATTTGTGAATTATGAAAATCATACAATTTGCAGATCAACTAGTCATTCTGGAACAACACACAATTTCAACTTCTTTTTCATATTTAATCTTGTCGAATCCAACCTACCAAACATGACCTTAATATAATAATTCAGAATTCAGACCCCAGGAAACAGCTGGGCATTCTTTCAATTATGTAACACTTTGGTTTGATGCACCTTTGACAATAATAGTATTTCAAGAACTAGTCATTACCATTACCAGCAAATGATGATTTTGACAAAATTAATTTAGCTTGCAGCTGTGTAGAAATTTCTTACAGTTACCTATTCTTTCTGTGCAGTTTATTGCTGCTTGTAAAAAGCCTCCTCTATACTGTATCATTACTGAATACATGTCACAAGGGACTCTAAGGATGCATCTCAACAAAAAGGAGCCATACTCGCTTTCAACTGAGACGATTCTTAGGTTAGCCCTCGATATATCACGAGGAATGGAGTATCTTCATTCACAAGGGGTGATACACAGAGACCTCAAATCGAACAACTTGCTATTAAACGATGAGATGAGGGTTAAGGTCGCAGATTTTGGCACGTCTTGTCTCGAAACTCAATGCATGGATGCCAAAGGGAATATGGGAACTTACCGTTGGATGGCACCAGAGATGATCAAGGAGAAACCTTATACTCGGAAAGTTGACGTGTATAGTTTTGGGATCGTCCTATGGGAGCTCACGACAGCTTTGCTTCCTTTTCAAGGAATGACTCCTGTGCAAGCTGCTTTTGCTGTGGCCGAGAAGGTTAGATTTATTACTTGTACTTAAATTTTTAAACGAAATGGTTGAGAGCATAGTCATATCTAACTCATTTTTCATTTTCCTCTTTCTTTTACCATTTTGTAGAATGAGCGACCACCATTGGCAGCAAGTTGTCAACCTGTGCTCGCACACCTTATCAAGCACTGCTGGGCAGCAAACCCGTCTAAGCGTCCTGATTTCAGTGACATTGTATCTGCTCTGGAAAAGTACGACGAATGTGTAAAAGAGGGTCTCCCACTTACTCTTCACTCAGGGTTAGTAAGTCGAAACACCATTCTTGAATGCTTAAAAGGCTGTGTATCCATGAATTCATCTGTAACTGTACATACCTGACTCTTTTGGACAAGTATTCACATTGTATTCTGCTGTTAATTTGGCTTACCAAAGTTGATAGATTGGTTTGTATTTTTTGACTTGTAATCAGCAGCAATAGCTGTTGAATAGCGGTGGGGTGAACCTTTGATCGTGCTTGATAGTACCTAGTATTGTACAGGACTGAACACTACAACGGATAAAATTTTAATCTCTCTTTCTTCATTAATACTGTTCAGCGTCCATTCATATCTAATGCATATCAAACATGCTCAATCGATAAATAGTCTGTTCAAATGCTCGTGGCAAGAAATTTTCATTGTAGGTTACTGATTCACAATGCTGAAGGTATAAATTTTACATAATGTTATTTCAAGATTGAAGCTGTCAAAGATTATATTTTTCACATGGTACTGTGCAAAACTTTTGGCTGAGTTTTTTTCTTCTACTTTCATGCTTTAAGTTGGTAAGTTATTGTTTCTTTTTTCCCAACTGTGATAGATTATTATTATTATTATTATTATTATTATTATTTAACTGTTTTGGGGGGGAAATTATAGAGAAGAATGTTCTAATTCTGAATAAGTCCTCATAATTTGCTAAAGTTAATTCTTAGTGTCGAGTTGAAAGTTGACGAGACTTTCTACTCAACTACGCGAACGAAAAATCTTGTTGTTTCTGGAAGACAAAATATTGTAAGACTACTCAACTACGAAAAAATGAGGAGGATAGTTTCTCAAGTTAGCGATAAATTTGTTTTGAAATTGACCAAACTAAGGTTTAGGGCAATGCTCATTCACTAATAAAAATATATACAACTCCATTTTGTTTAGCTAAAAAAGACTCAAGTTTAGTGGGCTGGGATTAGGATTTAGAAGTTATTGGGCTACATAAATTTTTTGCATAAACCCAAAAAAAAAAAAAATTTAACAACATTCCCCATGCCCAAAGTTCAGTGCAGGAGGATGCCTCCTCTGGACTTAAGGTGGCTCCGTCCCTAATTAGTAGAAACTCGAAATGCACTCCTCGAAACATAGCCCATTAGCTTGCAATGGATAAACCCTCCCTTCCCAAGATGTCACGAATCAATCATGTAACCATATATCGTAAAATTGATCGCTCAGTAGAATTTTTAATTTATCATTCGACCATATGCAAAGATTAGAAGTGCTTTTTGGATTTACTTTAAAATCTACCACTACTTTTAACATAATTAAATTGTGTAAACCTACACAAATCAATCATAAGACTGTAGTGTCCAAAAATCATCATCAGAACATTGGTTTGGGGGAGGGGTGTGATTTCAATGAAAATTATTCATCTAATTAGATGATTTATAGAGTTCTATCCAAAATAGAAATAGTTGGTACCGAAATTCAGCAACAACACGAAGAAAAAAATTAATGTTGTCTAAATAGACCGGTCGACCCGTTCTCGAGATCCTCGGACGACAAGCAAATCTTGGCTTCAATATTTTTGACATAATTATAGGGAAGGGGTCTGATTATACAATTATCGGGCACTATCCCGAGCACACTTCCCGAGTAGGGTAGGGTCCGTTTGGGGATTTGCCTCATGAACTCCTCGGGTCACCCATCCTCGAGCTCGGGGACCGTTGGTCAAACGTGTCATCCTCGAGGTTATGACCTAGACCCTGCATCGTGCATGTCCCTATTTTATTAGGACTTTACTTCATATCAAGATTGATCCTACCCTAGAAAACACAGTCCTAATGGTAATAATCCTAATGGTAATAGGTATCCTCATCCTAAATGATTCTACCACCATAGTCCCACTTCTACACATTCACTTTAGTAAAGCAAAACCAATTAAGTTACAACTTTCAATAACCGTAGGACTCATAGGGGTTTCAACATCACGATCCTACTAGGATCGTGCTATCTACCTCTATAAATACACAATTTCAATTCATTATTAAGGTACGCTTT
>CAIGRP010130134.1:0-19070 GCA_903798385.1 Fraxinus cuspidata
AAAAAAAAAACACAAACGGAAAGGGAAACGGGGCAAAACCCCGCCCCGAACCCGTCCCGCCCCGCCTAAGGCGGGGTGGGTTATGGGGAGGGGGTGCCCCGCCCCGTTGACAACCCTAATCATGTAGTGATGACGTTATAAGAGGAAGTGACATTTTTTTTAATCGCTCAGCGTACCCAATATTTTTTACTATGAGAAAAAAATGTCATTTATTTAAATTCATAATTTTTATTCAACTATAAAGTTTGTTATAAATTAATATTGATCGTGATAGTGGATGGTCCAAAGATGCTTCGATGATGTTCAGTGTCCAATTTATTATCATTTATTGCAATACGATATATGGATATCATTTATTAATCTAAATACATGGTTATTAATATTTTTATAATTTGCGTGTTAGTTGATAATTAATGACAAGTGACTAAGACTTTATATGCTTATAATATTCTTTGTAATATGAATGATAAATAGCTTGTCAATTTTAAAAATGATTTTAAGCAATTATTTTTATTTATTAAATATTGATTTATTTTTGTGTTTTCAATTGACATGACTTAATTAATTCATTGTCCTATTTATTTTGGATGGTAATTAATAATTATTTTAAATAAAAAGTTTGTATTAGAATATTAATTTTATTAATTTCCTTAAATGATTTTGGGAACTATGGACTATTTTACTAAATTAGTGCTCCAACTTTTAAATTCTTTGACCCCAAGAATTCACATGTTTATTAACACAAAATTAGTGCTTGAAAGTTGAAAATGTCCTTCAACTTCTAACTTAATGTTGATTGCAGTAATTTGGTAAAATTAATTAAATCATGGAACTTTTACCTATGCTAATACTTGTGTCTTTTGACCTCCTTTACTTTCCTACATGCTCACACAATTTTATTAGTGTGGAATAAATAAATAGAATGTCTGTTTTAATTTTAGTATTTTTATCTTTAAACAAACCCTAATATTATTCTGCCATTTTCATCTTTTTTCGGCTCTCTTGCTCTTTTCTATATTTTCCCCAGTGGAAAAGATTTTGTTGTTACTTAAAGCTTGAAATGTATTCTCTATTTTAAAAGTGTGATATTGACATATTATTTATATTCTTCTATATCATTTTGGAAAAAAGGAAAGTAATCCATAAATGTGAAATGTGGCATATATTTATTTATACATTTAATTACATTTTTCCTGTTGATTAATGACTATAACAAAAATGAAATTGTCTTGGAACATTCATATTTTCTAAATATTGTAAAAGAAGATAATTTGCTTTTAGTTTTATAAGATTTGATTATATATGTCTTAGGAACATAATTTTTAAATTGTTTACAATCTTTCTTACATACAGTTAAATATTAATTCTTAGGATAATATATGTTTGATTGTTTTAAGAACCTACAAGGTTGTTATGTGGGTTCTCTTAGTAATTGTGTGTTATTGCTATGATTTTATTTTAAGGTGTACATATGAGTTTATTTTCGACATAAGATTCATATATGTATATATTGTATATTTATGAGTACGCAATTTTATTGAATTATAGTACGAACTTTCAATTGTTTATTAATTGGTTTAAAACTATATTGGGTTAAATGTAACCTAGAATGATAAATGTTAAACTGTGTCCTTTAAGAGTATATAGCATGCTAAATTAATACTAATGTGTATGCCTTTCATGTCATATTAAATTGCTTACTTAATAAATGTATGTATTTTGAGTAAGAAATGTGTGCATTGAAGTCCACAATGTAAAGAATAATATATTACTTATCAAAAAAAATATTCGTAAAAGAATACTTATGAAAATATTACGAAATATTTTATTGTGTTGTACTGACTTGTGAAAATTTTATAAAATAGTGAATAAATAAATAATTTGATTGTCTTGTACTAAATTTTTATACATACAATGAATTTTAATTATTGGTGCTTTTTGTTCACGTTGGAATTTCATATAGTATGCAGTCACATTTAATATGCTTAAGCATCTATGTAACTCTGTTAAGATCTTGGGATACTTGGATCATGAGCAACCAAGGAATCACTCCACTTGAATGCATCCAAATCTTTTTTAGAATAGACAATAGCTCAGATTTAGGAAGACAACTCTAATTAACTTATTTTGAAGAAACTATGAAGTGAAAGAGGTAAAATAGGAGCATGATGACACTATAAGCACCAATACCCTATTTATTAGGTGTATTTTGATTTCGAGGGCGAAATTTATTTGAAGGAGTAGGATCATGTAACACCACATGCTTCATTCTTGTAATTATTATGTTCGAATAGATTATGTATTTGTAATGCCGCATATGATTTACGTGTTGGATGTTATGCTTTCTTAATGTTTATTTAGTGTGTACTTAATAATTTTATAGTTATTGTGATTAATTTTATGTTGCAATAGTATGAACATTGCATGCTCTAAACAATTAACGTGCCAATTTAATTTAATTACGATACGAAACTAAGAGTAAAATATGTGATTTAATATATGTATGTGGTTTTATAGCTTACTATTATTACGAAAATTAATCTACATGTGAATGGAAACATTCGTGACTTTTCTATATTAAGTAAATTTAATATTATTTAATTTAATTCTTATACAATCAATATACGGGGCATTATCTCAGGTAATGGAGCCAATTTGAAGGAGTTTTTATTTGCAAATTATCATATTTTATTTATCTAAGAATGGGTTAAGATTTTACAAATTTAAAATCCACATTGCATAATGAATTACAAATTGGCATTCCCAGAATCAAAATCGTCGAATTCATTCCCACCCAATCATTATTTTATTGTTTTGACCTTTCTATAAATTTTACCATTATTGCTTTGTGGAGATCTCTTGGATTCAAAGAGGTGTTCTCTATCGTTCTTGATATGAAATGCTTATCTTCATAACTTGACATCCAATATCTATATATAACATATAAAGAAAAAAAAAAATATATATATATATAAAAATGAACCCACGTGACTGTCTACACGTTTTGCAGCAAATTATCGAAATTCAATTGATATGATTTTATAAGTTGAGATTTATACAAATTATCTATTAATAATATTTAGAACATGGAGACATTTTGGCTTATATGTGCTTATATAATCTTCTAGAATAATCAATAGTGTATATTAATAATTTATTGATATTTATTATATGGTTAGTTTTAGATGATGAAGTAAACGAACCTTAGCACATAATCTTATTTTCACCACTATCATGCCACAATGTTTGTTGCATGCTCCAGTTTAAAACCGTCTATGTAATATATTGTTAAATATGTAATTGTATATCTATGAGTTATAAATAAATTTTTTTAAAAAAGTATTGATATTTAAGGATATGTCTAAATAGTTATAAAATTAAGTGAGTACGTTAGAATTTCTTATTAAATGGTAATGACTTAGGACTCTTCGGCAAGTTCATTTTGTGGTCTGCTACAAATGTCCATGTCTTGTATGCTAAAAGTAAATTGTTAAGGATTTCAAGTTAGTTGTTAAGGATTTTACGTGTCTTTATGCTTATATTACTTCTTTAAATGTTTAAACGTGTTACTAAATTGTTATTATGTCAACATAACATTTGATTCATCATGCTTTATGTCATTTTTGTTTTCATGATATATTCGTGCACGTCGATACATCCATATGCATACATGAAGTTTCAAGAGAGATAATATTTTCAAATGTTAATGAGTTAATAAATATTTTCAAAAAATATGTATCTCAAATGCTTTTGTTACGAGATGTATGTTATGCAATGAAAGGTGTGAGTGGAAAATGGGGCGTGGGTGACCGTCACCCGACCAATGTTTAATGATGAATGTTAATGTTAATCGCTTTGCGGTACTACCGGTAGGATCAATCGGGTTTCATATAATAATTGCCCATCATATAACAATTGTCCACTATATTCTGATTGGCTAGACGATACATCAAAGTGAGCTCACAATGTTAATGTCAATATTAAGGTTAAGTTTTTTTTTTTTTTTTTAATAATGAAAAAGGGGATACATACTGAGAAATTATTTTTATTTCCAGATATATGCATATGAATATTATAAGATGCATTATATGCAAGGTTTGCTTATTGAACATTAGCTCATTCCACATTATTCGTTCTCATTTTCAGATGACACAAAGTTGAAATACAAAGAGAACAGTCCCTAATATTTCTAAATTTAGGTATCTAAATTTAACCATATTTCTCTCAGCCTTCCAACCACAACATACATTTTAACCCAAATTACACCTCAACATTTGATTATCAATAGAGTTGCATCACATAGCACACAATTCGCGCCATTTCTCATCTCATCAACATAGTCTTAAGCAAGCATGGCTAAAACTACTATTCCAAGGTTATACCTCTTGAACTTGGGATTTCAATTAATGTTGAAATTTTGAGACATTTTATATGTTGCTTTAGGTCACACATACATTATACGGGGTGATTTATTTCAAAACTTGGTGGAACATTTGCTCAACTAAAACACGTTTCTCGTGTTGCATATACGTTCATAGGCAATGATGCACATTGTCAAGGAAAAACTCAAATGGTGATAGCCGAGCTCCCGAATAAATTGACAAGTGTGTATTTTTCTACTTCAAGGTTCGTTTATCTATTCAATGTTGGCATCAAGATTCTGTTTAAAGAGGGAACTATCCAAAGCTAATGAATCAACATTGATGCTTGTGCTTGAGATTGGGGGTGGTAACATGGACGTTATCAATATCCACAATAAATACTCCATCTACAAAGATCAAAACTAGGGAAGTTTTGTTGACCGTCTTGGTTATTTTTCATTTGTTATATGCTATGCATTAAGGACAATGCGAATTATAAGTTCGGATGTAGAGTCTTATGGTGTGCATAGTCATTAGATATGTTGAGTTAAGTCGATTTTGCTAATGTTCTTATTTTTATTGAGTCTATAGAGTTGATATATCCCAAAAAAAAAAAAAATCCAAAAAAATCGGAATATTCAAAAATATTAAACTTGTTTTATTAACTACTTTTATTTTGATTGTTTATATCCAGATTTAACTCTTAAAATTGAATAATATTGCTAATATATTGTGCAATCTACTTTAAATGCATTTATTGTCCATACTTTTGAGCACTTAACTATATCAATGAATTGCTTGAGACTTGATTGAGTGATTATGTATCAGATGGTCTTTAGGTGGCATTAAAGTAAGAGCTATCTTATGTTTCATCCAATCAAATCACCCCATGAGAAATTACACATTTCGACAGAGCTTTAGAAGATAGTTTGGGTTGCTAGCATAATTTTATATTGTCAATATCTAAAAAGTGAATTTGAACAAGATAAACTACAGTACAATAGTGAAGTCCTAACATCACAAGTTCAATGATTTGAACGAATACTTGTTTTATTCATTTTTAGTAGTTTTAGTTCAAAATCACACTTCAAAGTATATTCAAATAAATTTAGGATCGTGAATTTCAGTACTTAGCAACGCAATTCTTGTAAGATCAATACTCGACTCACAATCTACTTTACTATTTACTTATTGTTGTATTGTGTACTTGTAATTTGGAGAACATATATGGTGTATAACATAGTTTATTGAAATGACATGGAGCAATTTCTTTTTCTAAGATATAAGTAAAAGAATAAATTTATAATAACTTAATGATTGAAAATATAGATTACATGTATAGATTCTTGATGGCGCAAAGAAAGGAGGCATCACTGGAATATAAAAACTTCGACGGCTAATTCTGCATAATTATTACGCGCATGTGTTTATTATTGAAACTAAGCTCTCCTTAAATATTACGATCACTATAGATTTCAAATTTCTTAAATGTATTGGTTTTAAGCCCACAAGAGACTAGTTGCCCTTCGCCACTTTCCATAAGAATCATATAGTTCTTCCAAGATGACAATGGGCACATGACGAGAATAGGCCCTACTGTAAATTGTTTGATCCAAGATTCCTTCACACCATATTCCCTCGTCACATAAATGACAAAAAGACATGGTTCTTTCATCCATTCTTGATAATGAACCATACTGATGAACTAGAATGTTTTCCGTATTACTCTAAACAACTTTCTGGAAAGTCTATGATTGTAAAAACCTCACTACTTATTATGAAACAAAGAATAATTGGACCAAAATATGTCCTTCTTGATAACATGTGACACGCTCCATTAAAGAACAATTCAAAACAAGGGGAATACGAAACTTGTGGCACTACAGCATCAATTTCTCTCCAGGAATTAGTACTTAAATTGTATATCTCATATTTGAGGCGGTCACTATTCCCATACTCATCCTCATTTACAATTACCAACATTCTAAAAACTTTGTAGTCATTAGGACATGGATCGAAGCCAAACCCTAACCCTAACCCTAATTCTATCGGTCTAAAACCATGTGGGCATGGAAGAGGACGATCAAGGAGTAAATAAAATTCTTGTAACACGGGATTACACAAACAATGGTTTCATAATTAGTAATGCAAATCAAACCATTCCAAGTACCCAAAATTTGCAAATATGTTCGCGCATCAAAATATGGAATTCTCATGTTTGTTGATATTTGACTAAGAGAATCGTCATTTGAATGCAAAAATATCACATCTTGGTTCTCTTTTTGCACATAACTGTAGATGAGGACTATTTCATCTTTGTCACGTTCAAAATGCATAGCAATGAACTTGGTGCTCATTATGAGATCTCTCCAAGTTTTAGAAACACATATGAGTCAAATCAAAGATTTCACAGACAACCTGAGAAGAATTTCTATAAGCAAATCTTCGGGCACTTCTTTCCAATTTGCCATTTTTACATCACACATATGAGTTTAATTTTAAAAGACAAATAATTTTACGTTTTGAATAAGGGTTAAGTGAAATATTTAATGAATATATTTATTTTTGTATAGAAAAAAGGTTAATCAATTTCTAAATATTCAATATTATTTGCCACGCTGAATTGCTTGTGGGAATAAATGTCACTATGCCAATTCTTAACTCCTAGATATTTCATATTTTATTCTACATTTTATTCCTATTAAATGCTGGATTGATCAAATTTAATCTTTATGAGATGGAATTCCAACGCCAAACACACCGATGATGAATCGAGTATTTTAATTTAGGGTAGGTATAGACAAAAATGTATATTGTCAATGAAATTAGACCGAGCCTGTTCAGACTGGAATTTCATGAAATGGAATCAACAATACCATGACTAATATGGTATTTGTTGGGTCCAATTCTCTGATTTCGTTTACCATCTGAAAATTCTAATTTTATTTTTACAGTTGGAATAGTGGTCCAACTGCAAAGGTGAATTCTTATTGTTTTAGCTTTAATTATTGATATTGACATACTCATACGGGGTGAAGTTAGGGGTAAATAAAGAATAAAAATTTTAGTAGTAAATTATGGATACTTAAATTTCAATACCATTAAATCCTATAAATGAGAAATGAATCATCAAAGACAATAATTATGGATTTTGCATGATTTTTTATAAGAAAAAAAATGTTGTTTTAGAGAAAGTATTGGTCAAATTTTGGTTGGGTATTAATGATCTCGTGGTTGCTTCATGTAAATGATTACTCATGTGTATTTCTTTGGGATATACTAACTAGAAAGTTAATAATTGAAAGCCCTTTATATATTTTAAAATTTTGAAGGTTTTTTATTATATTAATAAGTAACTTTCTTGACAACTCTATTGTATTAATATGTGCATTTGTTATGAGCCATTTTTCTCTCGAATAATGCTATTCTTAGGAGTAATATTATTTATCATCATGAAAATAAATCATCGATCACATGGCAATTCATTATCTCCCATATTTATCTCTCTTTCCTCCCATTATCTTTCATATAAATTGAAATGTCCAATCTCATTATTCCACGTAAACTATCGATAATTTATCATCATAATGATAAATAGTATTATTCTATTCATAATGAAGACTACCGATAGTCGTTCTATGTGACATAGACGTGGCAGTTTGTTATTTGATGCATGAGATAATAAAAAACTAACCACGTGCGACGACTGCCGATAGTTTTCACTATGAATAGATTTACTATTTTTTCTCTCAATCTTTTACAAATTTTATTTTATTTTTGGCTGAAATAATTAGTAATTAAAATTCATGCTTCCATAACGTCATTGTGCATATAATGTATCATATTTGCCAGTTTGGGACATATGTTTTTCCTTCATCATTTTAAAAGTAATTTCATTTATGGTAATTATTAACATCAAAATTTTTGGGGCATTTTCTTGTTTATTTTGTCTGCATTAAAACCATCAATACCACGAGCATGCTTGACCATTAACGTTGAGGGGGGACAACTGCTCTTACCTTCATGCACAAGACGTGGTAGTTTGGTCAAGAAGTGATTCAAATGCAACTTCCATAAATTGAAACATTTCCCAATAATTATTAAGTTAATTTAATTAACTTAAGAGTGTGTATTTATTGAGAGAGAGAGAGAGAGAGAGAGAGAGAGTACATATGCTAATTTTATGCTAAGCATGAACGACATGTCATATTAATTCATTGATAGATTTATAATGTTGATATCCATCAAATCTTTATGCACTGATGAATTGTTGCTTAGCATAAAATCATTCCTTATTAAGTAATTCAATTATATTATATTGGAAAAATTGGTGCATTAATAATAATTTATTAACAAAATAACATGTGCATGTAAGTACGATAAAAATGTGACTTACTAAAACTTAGAAAATGTAAAATTTAGTAGGAAATGAGACGAAGCAAAGTATATAATTGCAAGTCATCTTAAAATAGATTTCATGAGCACTACATGATCAAATAAAGTCTCTTCCGATATACAATTTTAAAATTAATATTGAACACATTAATTTTTCGGGTGAACCAAAGCTAGATTGTACTTTTCAAGGTCAAATGAAATTCAGAAATAATATAAAAATTATTTTGACATAATTTAGAGATAGTATTTGACATTGATATGGAGTGAAGAAAATGGAATTAACATGGCCGAATTTATAGAATTCAATGTGTATTTTCTCAATGATCTCATGTGTCGACACAAATTCATTTTAACCATTAAATTGCACAATTTCAGATTGGGACATGATCTAGTGGTCAAGATCACGCCCTATCGAAAGGTCGTGACTCTTTAATTATTTATCTATTCTTCTTGAAAGTTGCACACAATAATTTCACTTTTTGAATAGTCATTTCAATACACACATTTAGTCAATGAGTACCAGTAAATTTTAATAATCCCCCACATGAATGAAAGAAATCGACCTATAACAAGGATGACAAAGAACAATGCTATCTGAAAGATTAGGCATCACGACTTTTGCTTCGAACCTTTTCTTCGAATCATTCTTAACTAGCTTTCATATTGAACCTAGTCTATATCTAGTCGTGATGTTAAGTTTCCATTAAGTTGATTCATTAGTCTAGGCTTTAAAACCAATTTCTCTCAATGTGCAGTCTACTCTCTCTAGATAATCAATTTGTAAATGGCTTGGTTCTTATTTTTACACTTTGTATAGTGGTTCAACTAGAAAGGAGATCTCTTATTGTTTTAGCTTTAATTATTGATATTGACATGCTCATCCAGGATAAAGTTAGGGTACAATTAAAGAATCAAAATTTTAATAGTAAATTATGGTTTCTTAAATTTCAATACCGTATGGGTCCATATTCAAGCTATTTTCTTCACTCTTAGTTATGATTTTTTATGAATTTCAGAGGCAAAATCCTAGAAATGAGAACCAAATCATCAAAGGCAATTGTTATGAATTTCAGATCACAAGATAATGAAGACAATGAAATAAAGGTGAAGAAAACAATAAAACAAGAAATTTAGAGGGGGAGCACTATAATCAATAGTTTTGTGTTTACAATATCGAGATTTAAATAATCACAATTGTAATCTAGGCTCTCAAGAATATTTTCTCTCAATTCTCTTGATGTTAGAATTGAATAACAATATAGGAAAACTCTAGGAACAAGTTGTAGTAGAAAAGAAGTCAAAAAACGTGTCAAACAGACGAAACGGACTTAGGCCGGAAACGACTATCGCTCGAGCGAGGGGCGAGCAATAGTCAGGCGACGAAGTCTCGGGTTGTTTTCTACCAGCTTCCCTCGAGCATCCAGCTAGCGAAAATGCGACGACTTTTTCCTCCGGTCCATAATTTTGATCTCTTCAAAACTACTCCAATTTATACTCCAATACCTACTAGAATTTGAGTCAAGCCACTACAAATCTCCACCTTGAACCAAATTTCAACATAAGGAACTCCAAGTCAAAACTCAATCAATAAATACCACTCCTCCTCCAAACAAGCCACAATGGACTAAATCAATGACAAACACCCACTAAGTTCAAACAATTCTCAAACTTAGCAATATGAAGTGGCTTTGTCATCATATCAGCAGGATTATCACTGGTATCAAACTTGCTCACTACAATATCAACACGAGCAATCACATCACATACAAAATGATACCTCACATCAATGTACTTAATCATTTCGTGAAACATGTGATCATTAGTCAAGAAAATTGCACTCTGACTATCACAAAATAATGTAGACATCTGTAAGTCCTCAATGATTTCACCAATCAATCATCTCTACCATATAGCCTCCTTACATGCCTCTGTAATGGCCATATATTCTGCTTCTGTTGTAGACAAAGCTACTGTATTTTGCAAAGTAACTTTCCAGCTGATAGCACAACCTCTAAGGGTAAACATATACCCTGTAAGTTATCTTCCTTATCAAGATCTCCTGTATAATTTGAATCCACATAACCGATGACTCCATTTGAATTTCTACCAAAATGTAAACAAACATTTGAAGAGCCCCTCAAATATTTGAAGATATACTGCATTGCTTTCCAATATTCCTTATCTGGATTAGCCATGTATCTGCTAACTGCATGTACCAAATCAAGGCTAATACAAAACATAGTATACATGAGCGAGCCAACTACACTGCAGTAAGGAACCCGAGACATATAATCAATGTCTTCATCTGACTATTGACACAAGTTAGATGATAGTTTGAAGTGGGCAGCCAATGGAATACTGACAACCTTAACTTTCACCATATTGAAACTTTCAAGCACCTTCTCAATGTATCCCTTCTGACTCAAATACAATCTGCCAGCCTTTATATCCCTCAAGATCTCCATTCCAAGAATTTTCTTCACTGCTCCTAAATCTTTCATGTCAAACTCCTTGCTGAGTTGTAATTTTACTTTTCTGACCTCTATTTTATTATTTTACTACTATAAGCATATCATCAACATATCCAGCACTTTCTTTTTTAATGTATACACAACTATCATAATTACATCTATCAAAGTTATGAGTAGTCATGAATGTTTCAAACCTCTTATACCACTGCATAGGTGACTCTTTCAATCCATACAAGGATTTCTTCAATAAACACACAGTCTTCCTTCTCTGAAGCTATTAACCCTTCTGGTTGTTGCATGTAGATGCTCTCCTAAAGTTCTCTATGTAAGAATGATGTCTTGGCATCCATTTGCTCAAGGTCCAAGTCGTTCCTAGCCACCACTCCGAGAACACATCTGTAAAATCAACACCCATAATCTGACTGTAGCATTTTTCCACCAATCTAGCTTTGTATCTAGCATCTTCAATCCCTTATGTGCCTTTATTTCTTTTGAACTTCCATTTGCAATGGACCACCTTTTTACCTTTAGGTAATTTCACCAATTCCCAAGTGTTATTTTTGTTCAATGACTCTCTGCATAGCAATCATCCATCTACTAGAATCATTGCAACTGACTACCTCTGAATATGTAGCAGACTTCTCATTGGAATCAATGTCTTCAACCACATTCAATGCATAAGCTACCAAATCTGCTTCCCCATACTTCTGTGGAGGTCTAATCTGTCTGCGAGGTCTGTCCTTAACTATAAAATATTGTGGTGCTGTGGTGTGGACAAAGTAGGCTAGGTATTACTGTTTATTAACCTTGAACTAGACTCATCTGTAGTAGACTATTCTTTAACCTCTGATTGTTTCGTTGAATCAATTTCCAATTCCACCAGCATTGGATAATGTTGCTCTTCATTTTGATCAGACTATCTAAGAGATGAACCATGAACCATAGCAAGTTCATCATACCACATTCCTACTAACAACCACATTTCTTGTCTCTAGACACTACAACTTATACCCCTTTCAACTTGATTTATACATAAGAAATATGCATTTTCTAGACCTAGGTTCAACTCCCTATATCCATATGAGTATAAGCTGGACACCCAAAAATTTTTATATCAGAATAGCAAGAAAGTTTACTAGACCATACCTCTTCTCGTGTCTTTTTATCAATGGCAACTGAGGGTGGGCGATTAACCAGAAAACAAGCTATAGTAGGAGATTCGGCCCAAAAAGACTTAGGCAATTCAAAATTTAAAAGCATACAGCGAACATTTTCCATCAAGGTCCTATTCATCCGTTCTGTTACACCATTTTGTTGAGGAGTTCCATGCACTGTCAAGTGTCTCAAGATGCCTTCAACCCTGGAGGCTATTGAATTCATCTGAACAAAACTCCAACCTATTATCACTGCGTAGACATTTTACTTGCTTTCCGATCTGCTTCTCTACCAATGTTTTCCACTCCTTGAAGGTCCTAAATACATCACTCTTCTGATTCAAAAAGAATACCCAAAATTTCCTAGAGAAGTCATCAATTACTTCCAACAATAACAATAGCCACCTTTAGAAGGTATCCTAGCTAGTCCCCAAAGATTTGAATGGATATATTCAAGTATTCCCTTCGTGTTGTGTCTTCCTTTAGTAAATCTGACTTTCTTCTGCTTTCCAAATACACAATGCTCACAAAATTTAATTTTACTGGTCTTCTGCCTATCAAGAAGACCTATTTTACTCAGATCTTCCATCTCATTCTCATTCATATGCCCGAGCCTCATATGCCAAAGTTTTGTAATTTCATCATCCATCAAAAGAAAAATAGAAACTGCTGCATCCCCATTCACTATGGAACCGTGCAAAATGTACAGCTGTGTAGAATTTTTATGCCCCTTCATGACAACAAGAGCACCCTTGTTCACCTTCAAAACTCCACCTTCACCGATATATTTGTAATCCTTTGAGTCAAATGTACTCAAGGATATGAAATTCTGCTTCAATTTTGGAACATGTCTTACATCTGAAAGTGTTCCTACAACTCCATCAAACATCCTGATTCTGATTGTACCAACTCTAGCAATCTTGCAAGGTGCGTTGTTTCCCATAATATCAACACCTCTCGAAACTTCTTCATATGTAGAAAACCAGTCCATGTTAGGACACATATGAAAAGTACAAATCCAGTCAAGAACTCATTCATCACTAGATTTAGTATCTCCGTCAGAAATCACAAGAAGTTCTCCACCACTTTGCTCATCCTCCAAAACATCAACCTCCACTATATTAACATGTTGCTTCCCTTTCTCCATAGCACGAGCAGCTTTATTTCTATTTTTCTGGGCAAACCAATCAGCTCTAATATGACCCTTCCTCTTGCAGTAATGACATGTCTTCTCAACATGTCTAGACTTCGATCTGTCCCTCATATTTCTGTCAAGATTCGTATCTTGATTCATCCCATGCACGATCAAGCCTTCAGCATGATTTCTACATCCTCCAGTAAGATGCGTCATCTTCTCCTTAGATAGTAAAGTATCATAGACCTCTTTTATGATGAGAGTATCCCGACTATAGAGAATAGTATCCCTAAAAGTCACATATGATGGTGGCAGTGAATACAACAACATCAAAGTTAAATCCTCCTCGTTATACTTTAATCTTCAATGTCTCCAAATCAGTCATGATTTCTTTGTATATAGTTAAGTGATCATCTAATGACATACCTTCAGACATTCGGTGAGAATACAAGCTATGTTTTAAGTGTAGCTTGCTGGTCATGCTCTTTGTCATGCAAAGTTGCTCCAACTTCAACTACAATGTTGCGACACTTTTCTCCTGAAGAACATCTTGAAGAATTTGATTCGAGAAATGTAGATGAATTGAGATTGGGCTTTTCGATCCTTACGCCACTTTTCGTCCTACGTCCAGGCAGCAGGCATCCTATCAAAACCAAGCAAGGCTTCCTCCAAATCCATCTTCGCCAACACAGGTTGAATCTTCACTTGCCATAATTTAAATCTCGTGTTTCTATCCAACAATGGAATGTCATACTTCATTGTCTCTATATGGAACAATCTACATTGCGCTCTGATACCACTTGTTATAAATTTCAAATCACAAGATAATGAAGACAATGAAATAGAGGTGAAGAAAACAAGAATATAAGAAATTTAGAGGAGGAGAATCCACAATAAATAATAGCTTTGTGTTTATAATATCAAGATGTCAATAATCACAAGTGAAATCTAGGCTCTCAAGAATGTTTTCTCTCAATTTTCTTGATGTTAGAATGAATAATAATATTACAAACTTTGACCTATATATAGGAAAACCCTGAGAACAAGTTGTAGTAGAAAAGAAGTCAAAAAACGCGTGATTAAACGGGATCTCTCAATTCTCTTGATGTTAGAAAAGTTGTAGTAGAAAAGTAGTCCAAAAACACTAGGAACAAGTTGTAGTAGAAAAGTAGTCCATAAACACGTCAAACAAAAGAAACGAACTTGTGCCGGAAAAGAGCGTCGCACGAGCGACGTCACCTCGCTCGAGCAAAGAGCGAGCAACAGTCAGGTGACGAAGTCTCAGGTTGTTTTCCACCAGCTTCGCTCGAGCGTCCAGCTAACGCTAAGCTAGCGAAAATGCGGTGACTTTTTCCTCCGGTCCATAATTTTGATCTTTTCAAAACCACTCCAATTTAAACTCAAATACCCACTAGAATTTGGGTCAAACCACAATAGCAATAATTATGGATTTTGCATGATTTGTTTTTAGGAAAAATGTGTTTTTAGAGAAACGATTGGTCATGTTTCGGTTAGGTATTAATAATCGTGTGGTTGCTTCACGTAAATGATTACTCATGTATTTATTTGAGATATACTAAATAAAAATTTAATAATTGAAAACTTTATGTTAATATTTTGAAGGTTATTTTTATTATATCAGTAAGTATTTTCTCTAGAACTCTATTGTCTTAATACGTGCATTTGTTATAAGCCATTTTCTTTCTCTCAAATGGTCTGAAACAAACAAAATATCTCTTATTAGAAGAAATATTAATATGTCCGAATCATTGTTAGTAATGTTGAAAATACAAGAATTATGTATTATTTGAATACCACTCAATGAAACCAACCATCGAAATGAATTGTTAAAGTTATATGAAAAATAATAAAATATTAAATCAAGCAAAATAATAATAAAGACAAGAAATATGGTTGGAGAATTAAGACATTTTATTGACTCAAAAATAATGAAGAACAGAAAAAATTACAATGGATCCTACAATTTTAGTAATCTATTTTCTCACAATTTTAAATTGTATAGGAGAGCCTAAAATTTATAGGGAATATATAGGGGATATTCAATCCCTCCTATTACAGTTGTTGATAAAGTAGGATACCAATAAAAATCGAGTCCAAAACAAATTTCAACTCCCAATGGGCTTCCAAAATAGAATTTCAATTTGACAAAGGACTCAAATAGCATTCCAAACTGAATTCTTCTTGACGTGCACTTTAATTAGAATTCTTCAATTATTTCAAAAAGAAATTCGGGTCACATCAAAATTCTAACACAATTCTTTACATAATTTTTTTGGCTGAAATAACTAGTAATTAAATCCATGCTTCCATAACGTTGTTGTGGACATAATGTATCATATTTGCCAGTTTGGGACATATGTTTTTCTGAAACATTCTATAAGTAATTTTATTTATGGTAATTGTTAACCTCAAAATTTTTGGGGTATTTTCTTGTTTATTTGCTGTGATCAATTTTATAACCAACAATTATCTCTTATCACATATTGTAGCGTCTCATGTCACCCGAGTGTTTAGCAAAAGTTAAGTATCGGTGTTTAGGAGATCAAAGCAATTTGTCTTAATACAACAGGTGATGTAATCAGTTTTGAAATTAACAATTATCTCCTACTATCTATTGTAGTGTGTCATATAACCCGAGTGCTTATATATATATATATTCACTGTCGCTTCACTAACTTATTAGTTATTAAGAATTCAATTCTATTATATTGGAGAAATTAGTGCATTAATTATAATTCGTTAAGAATATGCCTTTGCAGCCATAAAATAATTTCATAATATTGATCAAATAATTCTTATTGAAAACATGTCAAAAAATAATTTAATAATATTGATCAAATTAATAATGCATTCACAGCCATAAAATATGTGCAAATTTTGCTATTTTTGCATTCTAAATGAGCAAAACAATAATGCCAAAATTTTATTTGACATATTTCCTTTAACTAGTGCATCAAATTGCAAAACCTTGAAGGCAAATATAATCAGAAGTACTTAATTTTATTGCCTTGAAAAGTTACTGCTAGAATCCCATTTTTACGTACTAGAGGACATAGGAAAATGCATGAGAATAACTGTGGCTTTTACAGACTCCTTAAAATACCCAATCAATTATTGAAATACTAGTAAGACACTGGACTAAATTAAAGTTCTGCAAATGATTCTTGAAAACTTTAGTGATCATAATTTGATTTATTTTCCAACATCGCTAGTATTTGAATTGGAATGCCATATAGAGTATACATGTCTTATCACACTATCCGACTTGTACGTGAAAAGCATTTCGTACTCGTAATCGATCCCTTCCTAGCGAATGATGTGCATCAATTGAATATGGTAAAAAGCGAGAATGTAGCTTATTGAGGGTTCGATTCCCTCTCTTTATTTAATATTCTAAATGTTTCGTAACTTTGTCCTGGAAATTGTAATTATGTTGTCTCATTTAACGGTAAAATATTATTTTAGCTTTTACATATGATCAAAAAATCAAAAAATTGATACTATTGGATCTTTATATTTTTGTCATCATAATTTTTATCTTAATGACTAGAAACTTCAATTTACTCGAACAATTGGCAAAAAAAAAAAACTCAAATTGAACTGAAGATGTTCTTTCACTTGGATAGAAAATTCTCAATTCATATTTTATTGTCAAAATTATACTTTGATCTGTTTAAGTTTTCAAAATTGCAAATTGGTCAACCAGGTTTTGTAGCATTGAAATTATTGCCTCTTCCCTCAACTATTATATCATAGTTATCCTTGAAACTATACGCATTGATCCCTTAAATTTTCAAGTATTTCAATTAAGTCCAGAATTGCTCTCCGGTTGACAAATGATTCATATTCTCGCTTATGAATATCAAGTTCATCATTTATTCATTTAAATCTTATTTCTAAAATTTTTCATTTTGGTCGCTCAAGAACTCAAACAATTCCACTTTAGCCATCATGTTCTCAAATTTTGCCTTTAAAACACAAACGTAGATTGATATTACAAACTTTATGTATATATTAATGTACAATAATTATGCTTGATAAAAAAATGCCATAATCAATTATCACCTTCACATATCGTAAATTCTTTTAGTAGCTTGCCAATGTTGAATATGGTATTTCCATGATCATGCTTATCAAACTTACGGCAAACATGATATGAGGCCTTGTGGTTGTGAGGTACATCAAATTTCCTACTAAGCTCCTGAACATGGTAGTATAACAAGCTTTCCTTCTCTTTCTCGTGAACATAGTTGTATTGCCGCTTGACGTTGGCTTCTTACTCCATAATTTTGATTTCTTCAATCCTTCTTCTTGATTGTTGATTTTTTGTTCTTGATAATGGGTTTTGGATCTTCATCTTCAATTTGTTTTCTTTTATATTCTTGTGTTGATAGGATAATACAAATAATGAGAATCACGTATTAATTAATTGGGGACCATAACCCTATATATAGTTTTTATATGTATTCTACCCATCGTGAAATACAACCCTAATGAATTCAATCTCTACACATATAATTTGGCCCAAACTTTATTAAATGCCCAAAGTTCATAACTTTAGATTCTTATTAAATCACTTTAATTGTATGTAACCTTAAGATAGTCTTTAATAAACATTTAATTACATACGTAGGCCCACATAACAAATTAAAACCCAACACGATCATCCCACATCCTTGTTCCTGCTAGCTGATAAAGAAAAAAAAGTGTTGATAAGTAAAACAAATGCACCTTGTGTGATGAACTCTCATATCATGCAGTTTTTCATGAAAGTATTGCAGTGTCATTCCAACCATGAAGCTATGGAGATACGAAAAAAAAATCCCTAAGGTTTTCGTTGGATATTCATAAACTTCCTAATTCCTTTTAATTGAATGGTTTTCGTGAGGATTAGATCTCACATATTTCACCAAAGGATCACCGGGCTCAATATTGTTGAAACACCACTACACAAAACCGACCAAACAATCCCAAAACCGTCACCTTCCAAAACCGATTGCTCCAACAAGAAAACCAACCCACGAAGAGATTAAGGGGGAAGAGAATTGAAGCTTTGATGTATTAACCACAAAGGTAATTAAGAGCAGAACGAGTCAACTATGGGGGAAAAACACGGGATCAAAAGCACACAACTAAAGGGAAGCTGTTTCTTCAAAGCTACTTCAATTCAATATTCTCACACGGCTACAGTGTTGGGTACAAGATTAAATAGGTGAAGAGTATGGGCCTTAGGATAGAATGATAGGGCCCAATATGAAATGTATAAGTGGGCTAGCAACCATATAGGCCATCCAAGACTTCGGGTTGGGCCATGAGCAGCACTAATATAATTAGGCTATTTCAAATGGCCTAGTGGGTTACGTGATATGTTTGGTCAGTTTGTGGTACATTCAGTCATTTGGTCAAAGACCAACTGAATAAGAACAATACTTTCATCATCGCCCAGGGAGGTCGTTTGATAACAATTTGCCTAACAAACCTCCATCTTGGTGTCAAAAAGACCTGCAAAGAAAAATTACTAAGTATTAGTAAT
>CAIGRP010130138.1:0-10955 GCA_903798385.1 Fraxinus cuspidata
GAAGAAGTTCACAAACGAGATGCATTGGATACAACAATTATTACAATCATGAAAGTTAGATTTCTAAAATTAAATTAAAAAACAATAGAAACAATGGTCACATCTTAGATTTGAATTCTTATCTGAAGCAGCATCTATAAGGCTCCTCCAGACCTATCGCCTGCCTCTTGATTAGAATCGACAGTGAGGTCCAAGGAAGTGCTAAAATAGTTGAGAATGGAATTGTGACTCAATCAGTGGAAACATGTTGTTGATGAAGTAAATTATTGGAGATTTTGTAATGAAAGGTGTTAATAGTTTTTATAGGGAGAGATAAATGCGTGGTGAGGAAGATATGTGTGAGGTGGAAGAGTTTGTTATTAAAAAGGGAATAAAATCTATATTTTAGGATAATAATAATGATGGTTAATTATTGTTATTTAAGTTGTATAATATATATTAGAATTATGTCTATATTGATTTAAGACCTGATTTTTAAAACTTTTTTCCAAGTTTGATAATTGTAAATTTGTTATAAACTAGAGTCTAAAGAGAAATTTAGAAAGAAATCAATAAAATTGTGTTTTATTAAGAACCAAAGTCTCATATTTATATGGAAGAATTATGGTTACAAAGGATACAACAATCATAATGACTAGGGTTGTAGAGGTGTAAAAGTTATTCATAAATATTACTTTATTTACAATACTCCCCCTTAAATGACTATTTAAACAATAACTATCTCATAGAAATATTATTTGATAAAAATTTGATGGGACAAAAATTTCAGAAAAAGGAGTACAATAATTTGGAGTAATAAATTGCTATCTCTTTAAAACATTGTCAAGAAAATTCAATTGGGACAAAACTTGATAGAAGAAAAAAGAATACAACTCCCCCTGATTTCAATTTTTGTATCAAGTGATCCATATCTTGTATGTCAATATATTTAACATTGATGTGTTATACGTCAATGTCCTTAAGAAAATCTAGTGAGAAAAACTTTATGACTATAATAACATGATAATTCAAAAAATAGCTCTTGTTGATTCCATTGAAAGTCGCATACATATATAAGCATTATTTTGAGGATAAATGTCTTATAAGTTATGGACATTTATTAAACAAGGAATATGTCTCTTTAAAATCTTATTAGAAAAAATCACATGAAAAATTTTAATGAAAGAAAAAGAGTACATTTATTCTTTTAATTACACTATAAAAGTTGTCTCGTTAAAAATCTTGTCCAGAAAACTCAATGGAACAAAATCTTGGTCAATAGAAAAAGAGTACAATGCGTATTTATTTCTCTCATGATAATATTACTTGAATTATATGTTTCAGGCATATTAAATCTTTCAAGGTAATACTAATATTTATGCTTGATGAGTTGACTATAATCAAATTTATCATATGCATATCAAATTTCATTTATTGTCAAACTAATAAAATAGAGACATGTGATTACATCCACAATATGATAATTTATCTTTTATATAGGTGTTCGTGAAATTCATTATGTAAAGAGTTGTATATTTCATATTACTACTATACTTTTTCTATTTCCATGTCGTATAAGTATACACCTTTAGGTGTTCGGACTATATATCCAAAAACTTTAAGTTTTTATGGTAAATTCAATTTAGAATTGCATCCATTTTATTTGGCCAATCTTTATTTCGATCAATATATTTTGACGCATTTATTTAGATTCACCGCTACAGATGCAGTAAATCATGTGCAAAAATGTTATCAACAACTTTTTTCTTTTTTGATTATATTTCTTTTCTATAATGACATAACTTATTGAAATATCTCAATTTTCAATATATCAATTACCTGGATCTCTTTTGAGGCTTTATAATTTGTTATGTCTAAATAATCATCAAGAATATGTGCCACCTTAATGAGTCTATATTTGTTAATTGCTCAATTTTCATTTGGAGATTTGTTGTATTAAAATCGAATACTTTCATGCTTCAAACGTGCTTTAAATATATTAAATATAATGCTAACGAATTGTCTTCCTAGGACATCAATTCGTATTTGATTATTTAAAACTGGTGCGTAAGATATTGTTAATCTATTTGGTCAGTAAATGCATCTAAATGAATTATTTTTCGAACTTCTAGTTCGAATGGGCTTTTGTAAGGATAATGATGCATTTTTACATTATTTTCAGCTTATTATTTCTTCCCATAATACTAAGAGAATTATCCGATCAAATTGACAATAATTTTTATTGTGTTATAAAATTCACACATTTGGAATAAAGGTTCAAACTACGCATTTATTCTCAACATTTTTTACTTTCCATCTTAGTGCATTATGATGGAAAATTATATATATACTGCACTAATAATTAGATGAAAAAATTAGATTCTAACCATAAGCCATTTATAATAGGGATAACTATTGTATTGGCATTATGTGTAATAACATTCCTTAAATAGAAATGAAAAGTACTTAGTTCTCAATTAAATTGAATTGGACATGTTTAACAATCAATAGTGTTAAAAGATTTATTGATATCTCAACTAACATTTATTAAAATGTTGTGATTTATGATCATTAGCATTAACAAGATACGTCGTCTTGATTGCATAATTTGAAAATTATGTTCATGATTTGAACAATAATTTTGTAAACTTTATGTTGCAAATATCATGCAATCATCTGATATTTGTATCAAATCTATTAGATACAAAAATATCTAGTTGATTAATGTGGAGGATGATAGGGCCCCATTTATCACCCTAATTAATTTTCAGAAATATGGGAAATTCAATCCTATTTTAACTAATGATGGTTAATGAAAAAATTTCATGAAAGAGAACATACAACATATAGGATTTCATTCGATTGAAGAATATTTTGGTTCTCATTGAATATCCATTTGAATTTTTAATTTCATATCATTTTTAATCCAGTGATGATTCAACTAATCATGCCAAATAATTAAGTCAAATTGCACATCTGATTTAATATAAGCTATAATTTAATTATTTAATTTTGAAGAATGGAATAAACATTATATAATCATATATCATTTAAGTAGTAAAACTAATCAATGTCCTCATGAAATTATTTATATATTTTTCTTCAAAGATAAACATAAATTCAAAATGATACATTTTTTAAAACATGTACTATTTCGAGAGCACGTTGTATTTTATCATTATACACTCGAAAGTAATATGTCAATATTCTTTTGGAATATTCAAAATTATAATGCATACTCTTCTGAAATCAAATATTATTATAATAAATTATAAAATGATTTACTCTTCAGGAGTAAAAATATAATTTATGTTAGATTTTATATTATTGTGCTCTTCAAGAGCAAATAAAATCTAACTAGAATATTAATGAGAATAATAATGTATTATTTCTGGAGCACGTTATATTTTAATTTTATTTATTCAAGAGCAATATTTCAATATTCTTTTGAAATATTGAAAATTATAATTCATACTTTTCAAGAACAAATCATATATTATTATTTAAAATAATAAATTGTATAAGAATTTGCTTTTCAAGAGTAAAAACACAATTTATGTTATATTTTATTTAATTATACTCTTCGGGAGCAAGTAAAATTTACCTAGAATATTAATAATAGTGTGTACTTCTGGAGCAATACTATGATACAAATATAATATTTCTTTTTAAGCAATATTTCAATATTTTTCTAGAATATTGAGTTAAATTGTTTCCTTTCAAGAATAACTATATCGCTTTATTATACAAAAGAATACTGACCTTTCTTTCGGCAAAAAAGAAAAGTTTATTAATAAAATCAACTGACTAAAATTTCTTCTCGTTTTTTGATTGAATGAATTTATTCCCAATTGGTTAGAATTTCGTGCTGATAACGTGTTATAAATTAGAAAGAAAAATAAAGAAAAGTTAATAGAATTACGTGTTTTATTAAGATCCAAAGTCCTACATCTATAGAGAAGAATTAGGATTACAAGAAATATAACAATAGGAGTATAAAAATCATTCATAAATATTACTTTATTTACAACAGAATGACATTTTCTAAGTCCCTTAATAATATGAGTTATGATTGGGTTTAGTGTCTCATCTAAACCAAATTATTCTTTACTTAACATTTAAATCTTCAATTTTCATCTTTTGTGAGCATATGACTACTAAATTAAAACAGCCTATCAAAGTGTAACATGTCTTGTACGTAATCTCTTTTTTATTAGAATAAATTTCGCCAACTACCTTCTTCAAAGTGTGAATTCTATTCTCCCTCACATGCCACGGCCATCTCAATGTGTTCTATGCAAAAGAACGTTGAATCATTGTGGCGTGGTGGGGGCGGAGCACCCTCCATCCATCCTCGTCCAAAACCTGTCCTGCCAACTCAACGGGATAAGGAATTTTCACCTTATTTGAACGGGGCGTGGGATTCAGGTTTACAACATATTTTCCACCCCTAGTTGAAATAGATTTTGCAGAAAACCATTCGTATGTGATCTTGGTTAACCTCCACTCCTAGGCACAAGTCACCCCAATTCCCGTAATTTGTAACATACGAATTTGGACCTTCAAGACCTATTAAAAAGGTGCAATTTCTAAAAATTGCATCCAACTATTTTTTTTTCCCTCTAACTTATAATTAAGGCATTTATTAGTCAAATCATCATTATCACGCAAAACTATAAAGTACAAATTCTAGATTTGAAGAGAATTTTGGAATAAAGAAATTTATTATCACGCAAAAATATAGAGTAAAGAAATCGAGCCAGATTTGTAGAGGGTTTTGGAAAATAAGCAAGACGAAGAAGAAGACAATATGAAAACTTGTAGTTTTAGTTTAGAGATACAAGAAGTTATCTTCTTATCTCCTCTCTTTCTTCTTAATCATAGGGATGTCTTAATCAATTATGTGTTCTTGTAAATGGATTATGGACTTTTGTTAGGGCAACGATGTAAGTAATTTAATTTCAATTATTATGTTTTGACTCTTATTTTATCGATATAGAACACTCATATCGGTAGAATGATTTAAATCACTTGTTCTAAAATTGACATTTTTCCTCCCAAAGCTAAGACAAAAAACTTGAATCAGGGAATCAGGGTTAAGTACAATGCAATGTTGAGTTTCTATTATTGTTTTTAATGTCTTCATATATCTGATCAATAATTGAATGATTTGATAAGTCTACTGGACCTAGGGATGACACACTTCCTCTTAATAAAGAAAATTATAAATTTGGGGTAATTTGTAATTATTATCCTCAAGCTTTATCATCTTTTGCGCTTGCGTCCCCAACCTTTATTTTTTGGTAGTGTTGTCCTTTACCTCTCATCAATTTAAAGGAATAATTATTTAAGTTTGAAGGCATTTTTCATTAATTTAGAGGAATTTAAGACAATTCATTAGTGGGACCACATTCGCTAATAAATGAAAGGTTGACGGCAACACTTTCAAGAAATGAAGGTCGGGGACACAAGTGTAAAAGATAGTAAATGTTAGAGACAAAGGCACAACGCATTTTGATTTAATGAAACATGCATAATATTTACTCATTGTCATGCTTATGTTCCCAATTTTTTTCATCAAATTCTTATTTGATGATTTTTGTCCAAATATCCCGCTAAGATGAAGATGAAAGATTTATTTGGCCTGGAATTTTATATAAATAAAAATACGCTAACAAAATTTTTGAATAAAAACCATCAGGACAATATTTGCTAATAATGAAATATTAGGGATTAGAATCAAAATCACTTTAATATGACCCATTGACCATTCTGCAATTATTAACAAATTTCACTGAAATTTACCCTGAAATTACTGCAAAAAATTGCAGCAATTCAATTGATAATGTACATTCGATTTGAATGAACTGCGAATTTGCAGAAATCACAGATGCTTACAATCCCCCAAAAATGAAAGAATCAACATATAATCTACACCTCAACAGTCGTTTGATTTAAAGCAGTGTATCTCCATCGTTCTTTCTCCACAAAATCTGCATCAAGAAACCTCGAAACAAATGTCCAGATTCTATACATATCATCAAAATTCGTTAACATCCCAATTGAAATAGTTACCACGGAAATCCCGTACGATTTCTTGTCTTTCTTCTTAGATTCTTCCTTTGTACTTCTTGTTTCCGGCATTTTATGCTTCTCTTCTTCGTAAATTTCTGAGAACGAGATGTTTGTTAAAATGCCGCAACCAACAGAAATGTTGTTTCGATCAGCTAGCTTCTGTACAAGAGTGGGATCTACTTTTTCTCCTTTCCAGTCATATACATTGAACGCAACTGCTGGCCCTCTTTCTAACTTTATTTTTGGCCCGTAGATTCTGATCAAGGGGAGCCCATTTTCTGAATGTGGGTGCCGAAGAGACATTAATGCGTTCACCATCCAGTTTACAAGGCATCTTGTTCTATTACTGATCAGTATTAGGCCTAGTGAATCTGCATGATCCAAACCCCGGCATTCGATTCCTTCTGAGGTTCTACCGGCATTGGATTCTTGGTTTCTTGATTGTGCTGTTTGAGGGGTTTCATCTACCTCAATAATTTCAGAAACTGATGATTCTTTCAGCTTCATGTGAACTTGTTCAGGAGTTTCTTCGGTTTCTTGCTGTGATATTGATGCTTCTTGTTCGGTTTCTGCCTTGGTAAAGGCTAATTGTTCAAACGATTCATTTGCTGGCAGTAAGCTGACAATTCCCATGCTTGTGGAGGATTTGCATAACTCTGAGACACTGGATTTCTTAACAAAAAGGCAGCAAAACCCCGATGGATTTTCACCAAAAACCTTGTAAAAGGAGCAAATGAGAAAGTCAGGTTGAAACAGAGAGAAGCCTAATGTTTCCATTTCCTTTGCTCCTAGTGCACAGGCATCCAGCAAAATATGCCATCCATTCTCCCTTGCCAGGCTCATCCATTGATAAGAATATCGTGCTCCAGTCACCCTCGACTGAAGAGGAAAAGCAAATAAACCCCGATTACTTGGCTTCCTCGGCTTCCTCTTATTCACAATGAGTTTTCTGAGCTTTCTGGAATTGACCCTCAAATTAGGCCATGAGAACACTGCTGATATTGGTCTTGCGCCTTTTTTCTTAGAGCTCTCGATCATCACTTGCACTGCTTCATTCTCATAATCATATACTGTAAGAAGGTTCTGATTAGACTGAAAAGGATAAGAGTCTGCTAGAAGCTTAAATGCAGATGACTGGTTGGCTGTGAAAACAATGTAATAATCCTCTTCCGAGATATTCATGAATTTCATGATTCTTTTTTGCATCGAGGATTCGAATTCTGATACTTGACCACCAAATAACAAGAAAGAGTTCAGATTCACCGACTTGTATGAAATGTCAAAGAACGGTGAATCAGAGTGTCTTATATGGGTAGATGTAGAAGAAGAAGAAGCAATTTCAGTCGCGAGCTTATGTCCCTGCTGCTGGGAATAGGAGAAAAGACCATGGCCTATATAATCAAGACACACATGATTCGAGACTACGAGATGATTGTATTCTTGAGCTCGAATATTATCAGCAAGAACGGTAGTCGAGTAGTATGGATATGCATTTTCGAGGCAAGAAAACAATTCTATCGACGAAGGAAGGGACTCGTGATTAGTAAAATTGCCATTTGGTTGAATAGAGGCAAGTATGGCAGTTGTAAATACGTGTTGAGGATCGATACCACTGCTTGTTACCTTACTGGGCGAATTTCGAGTCTCTGGCAAGCCAAGCAAAGGATTTGAGCAACAATTATTGAAACAGGCTCTTGATGCTTCTCTGATGCAATTTGATTGCATTTTCCTTTCTAATTTTAGACTAACTCATAATCCTTTGCTGGTTTCAACTTGAATGTCCCTTGTTTTAATCCATTTTGCAGCTTGAAGGTTCATATTCTGAGCTTCGGACAGGTTGTTTGATGGGGAACTCAGCTTGACCAAGTCATTCATAGATAATAACGTGTTCTATGTTTCGTTTTACTTTATTTTTTTATTTTTTTATGTAGATTCTTATGATTTGAGGTAGGCCATTAATATACTTCTCAAATTGATTATTGAACCTTTAAACACGTATTGGTTCAATCTACTGTTCTTATCAATATGAAATGTTTTCTTTTCCAATTTTTTTTTCCTCCTTTTTGGGGGTGGGGGAGAGGAGGTGAGGTTGATGGCGTTTTTGTGTAGACCGTAGAACGTTAAAAAAATTTGTAATTTTCTTCTAGTGACAAATCTACGGCAGAGAGTAAAGGTAGCCCTCCCATTGGAGAAATATTTTAGTCGGGCAGTATTCTGTACACAAAAGCTGTAGGATCTTTCATTCAAATCACAATACGTCGGATCTTGAATCTCTCAATTTATGATTTCAGTAGATGATCCTAGTACGAGTGTATATAAAATTGTCTATTTCTAATATATGTTTCCTTTCATGTGTTTCCGATTTCGTTTGTGAGTACTATTTGATGTATGTAACCGAGCAATACAAAACACATTTAGTACTCAATATTGGAGAAGATAAAAAAAAAAATGAAATTAAAATTTTATGGGTTATATTATTCAATCTTATCTAATATCACATGTCAAACGTGTCACTATCCAGAGGTTCATAATCGATGCTAAAGAATTTATTAGGGAAGGCCAAAGACCATTTGCTAAAAATCAAATACTAGACTAGGACCCCTACCCTTGACAACAGCGTTATGTTATGCATTCCTTTTTTCTTGCATCAAATTGAGATTGGGTCCATCTAGTCCACTAATATTTGTACTGAATTCAAGATAAAAAGGCACATTTTTTGTGTACAATATGGTGGGATTGATTCCGAAAGGTCAAATATAAAAATAGAAAAGGGCAAATTGAGCTCCCTATGTGGCCGGCATCATCGATGCTGGCCAGAACCCTCTTTGGAATGACTTCAGAGCACGTTAGGCTACCTTTTTTTTTTTTTTGAAAAAAGTATGATTACTAAGCAACTTTTTTTTATCTGTAATTGAATAAAGTTTATCCACATTCAATCAATTTTTAGAGAAATTCGCAACAGATTTCCCATGTAGTCGTTTCTTGTCATGTCAACTATCACCATATCTCACGTCATAAAAGTGCTAAAAAATAAAAATTCTTCTAATAATTTAATCTAATGACATTATCATAGTCCTCATTTTCAATTTTTGTTTCTAGGGTATCACGTAGCGATTACATGGAAGATCATATACAATATGTCTGCATATTCATCAATTTGAAAGACAATAGTCAATAGTTGATGGAACATGGCATAGCGTTAAAACTATATTTAAGTTCAATGCCGCAATTGTAACAAGCAGGAGTGGAGCCATAAATATTGTTCGGTGCGGACACAATTTTGAGTTTTTAGTCATGAATTTACTGATGATAAAAATATAAAAGGCAAGCAAGAAAAAAAAAACATGGGCACGGACGAATCCACAGATAGCAAAGGTGGAAAATTGGCCAGTGTATCGACCAGTCTCATCCAAATGCCCAATGTTAATGTGCACAGATGAATTATCTTTGGATGTAATTAGTCTGTTCATGGCAGAATTGCACCATAGCAAAAAAATAAAGTAAAAATCCCATAATATCAAACATTATGCAACTCACAAAGTTCACCTTTACAATATAATACAGCAAAAAAGGCATAAAATACCTAATAATAGCATCAACAGAATAGATACACACCACTTTCTGAGAATGTAGTGGTCCATATATTGTCCCTCATCGTTCTCTGCATCTTGGCAAATTGTCCCAACTCCAAACAAAGGTCAAGCACCTGTATCCAAAAAACTCAATTAACTGACCCAAGAAATTCCTAAAATTAAAGCATTTATACTTTAACTTAAAATTTAAATATTATAATTTGATGTTTCAATTATGATTTTAAAATTAAATGCATAAGAATCTAATGTACATCCACCAAAAATCCCAAAATGGTCGACATTATTTCATCTTCAAATCCCTCATGTCTAGAGGTCTAATTTAATTTATTTATTTCAACTCTACTTCCAATTGACCTTCATTTAATGAAAAAAACAAATTAGAATACTGCAAATCAAAAGTCAGGATCACTAATTTTACTAACCTACAGCTCCCCAATGGGCACCAAAATCTTCACTAGGTACAATTGTCAACTCGATTTCCTGTTAGCCCGATTCTCATGGCTACCCTATAAAATCAATAAAAAGTTAAGGATGTGAATCAATCATTAATTAAGAAAATAGAAAGTTGTAATAAGTGATGCATACTCACTCGAAGATGAACATCAAAGTTCAAATCATCCAGCAAATCCCCTGTCCGCAGAATCACTGGTAGTCGGTGGTGGAAGGCGACGAGAGTCAGAGGGCCCGAGGCATCGATCGTGGAGAGGCAAAGAACTCTTCAAAATCCGTGTTTTTCCTTCTCTTTGTGTATGATTCATATTTTTCTCTTGGGCTGCCCAATAGTCCAAAACTTATAAATAAATAAATAAAAGTGAAAATTACATAAATTCAGGTATTTAAAGACTTTTTAAAAATCAGGTCTAAAATTATTTATTTAAAAATTAGATCTATATTAAAACCTTAATTAATAACCCTCCCTCTCTCTCGCACCTCCATCCATCCCCTCTCTTGCACGCTTCCACTCCTCTTCCCCTTCAAACCCCGACAACCTGTGATGAAGGAGCTGCTCCGGTCGACACCACACCACCAGCCCCCTTCTAACATATTATCTCTCTATACTGACCTCCTCGTCTCTCTTCGTCTCTGATAAGTGTAGTTTTTATACTCATTCGTGACGCTAAATCATGATATTTTATTGTCTTTTGAATTAAATTCGACCTAATTTATGTTAAATTGTCGTTTGTAGGTAAAACTTTATGTCTAATGAAGAATTGAAGAAAAGAATGCAAAATAACGGAAAAATGGCAAAATCTAAAGTGCGAGGATTAAGTTGGCACGAGCTGCACAAATAAATTTATTTCAAAGATT
>CAIGRP010130143.1:0-17578 GCA_903798385.1 Fraxinus cuspidata
TCGATTGTGGTAATTTCTGAGCCCGGAAATCGAGATTTGAAGCACCATTATTCAACAACTATTAATACCAAAAATAAATAAATAAGCAGGAAATATGAAAGGGAATCTGAACCGGAACTCTAGCTAACGAGACTATGAAGTACAACTTAACTAATTTCATAGATTGGTAGTCGATGAGAAAATTTGTTATTTTCATATGCCCTTGTTATGCTCCTCCTTATTCGTAGTGTAATATATTTTGTATGTTAAAGAGAATATTTTCTAAATAATGATTATTGATCATTTGATATGACCCCTCTCTTATTTAAGTAATCTCTCATTTGTATTCCGAATGGTCTTTATTTGTAGACAATGCAACCAACTTATTATTTCCATCGTGTCCTGGAGGCAAATTTGCTTAGCTTAAATATATCACATTGTGCAAATTTGATTTAACTTAAAATATATCACATCGTAGTGGAGGCAAATATTGTCTCAAAGAAAATGACTCACCCACGTGCCTTGGTACTTTTCCATTCAAAAATTCAGAGGTTTCTTTGAGTACAAATCGGGGTTCAGTTGCTACATTAAAAGGTTGCACCAATAGTCTTAAGAAAATATTCGTTGTAATGGCACCACATTTGCCATCGGTTCAAGAATATGTAGTAGACTTTGTGAAGTTGGAACAGTTTGAAATTACAAACTTCAAAAGATAGAAAATCAAACTTTATGTCATGGTTTCAACTCTCAATGTGATGTAAATCCAGAAAAAATGAAGGATGAAAAAGTTCGGACAATCAAGGCAAGTACAATATGGGAGCAAGACCGTTACATATGCAAAGCCAATGCAATCTCGATGCTCTATAAGGTCATATGACAACAAGACTACGGGAAACTTAAAATGCCTTAGACGCTAAGTACATGTTCGAAAATGCAACTAGTAACAAATTTCTGGCTTCTAAATTTCATCAATATAGTATGGATGACCATAGGAAGGTAATTTAACAATTTAATGGAATAGTACACATCTATTACCAATTCCAAGGGTCGTGTTACACGAAGATAGGGGATGACCGAACACACGCATGAGACTGTTGACATTTTTTAATTCAGGTAGGACCCACGCGCAAATGTGAGTGTCGGTCAACCCCTATGTCAAATTTTTGGGCACTTCAGCAAAATTCCAATAACACAACATGAATACAGAAGATAGAAGATATCAAACTATATAGGCAAAGTCCAAGACAAAAGCGACTCTAAAACTTCTAACTTGGCCCTAACGGAAGAAAAAAAAAAAAAGAAACATTTGCTTTTAGTATATATAAGAACCAATATTACGACTTATATTCTCATGAAAGAGTGGCTTTTAAGTTGGTGAAAAATAAGTTGGGTCATTACGCAGTGCAGCATAATATAAACTAATGACAACTTTTAGCCAGGAAAAGGAGTATGTAGTACGTTATTCCCATCACCTTAGCATTAAGAAGGCTGTCCTGTCAAAATTACTACTACTTTTGCTCTTGTTAGTTTAAATGTTTAAATTGTCTGTCCACCCAAAGTATTTATTTAGCACTCTCTCTCTCTCTCTTGCCTTTAAATGCACATGGACCGATAGAGATGCGTGTTTGAAGCTCTTCAAAAAGCATAATATTATCTCTTTTGAGAAGATAATGCCATGTATTACTTTAATTTTGCTTTATTATTGGGTGCTTTACTTTAAGAAAAAGAAAATTAAAAAGCTTCTAATGCCGGTTTGATATCGAGATTAAAAGCTAAAAGAGAAGATGAACGTAAGTGACACTAATAATAGCTTACTAGACAACTCTTTAATTAATACTCGTTGCCTCTTTTTAATATTATAAACCACAACTAGGAAGAGTAATTATTAGTACTGAAACTATTAAATAAAATACAAACTCAAAACATACGACTTAATCAACTTGGTGCATGGTTGGTCGAAAGTGAATAAAAGTTGTGGATTTTACGAAACGTGTGAACCGTTAAACCAGTCATTTTGGTAGAAATTATTGTTGAGTCACGCTTGTGCATGGTTATTTGGATTAGGCTGTAGGGCAACCAATGACGCACACACAAATGTATTCACATACATAAATAGTGATGTTTTGAGAATAGGATTAATGTAGCAGCTAAATTGTTTAACCATAAATTGGTCTGGATACATGGAGGTAATCAGCAAACTCAGTTCTTAAAACAAGTCAAGAACTAGCTAGTTCGGTACAAATTTTATATTTTCTTTACCATCGGTGGTTCAACTATATATGACTTCTTCGATTCAACTACTTGATCCTTCATCTTTTTTCTTGGATGGACATCGTATCGATATTGAAATCGTTAATAAATGCTCAAGTTTATAAATTACTCGATAGTGAAATAAGAGAGAAGATAATCCACCAGCTTTCTCCTTGACACAAATCTACTGTCAGTTTTTGTACAGTTACTGTAATTAAGGCTAACTTTTATGGGCTAAATATGTATAGTACTATATACTATATTCTTTTCTTTGGTTAAAACAGTACTGCTTTTTTTTTAGTAGTTTTGTAGCAAACTTTGCATTCAAATTATTTGGTGCTCTTTGTAAGTCTTTTTAGGCTATTAAAGATGGGAAAAACTTTTTGACTGAGACTGATGATAACACTGCTCTTGAAAGAAGATATATATACTTGTAATTCTGAACCATTTATTTTGCCAGGTGCATGTAATAGATAAAAAAGTACTTTTTTTTTTTTACATGTAACTCTTGAATTATTGTCAAAATAAATAACTTATTTTCAACTTTGATCAATAATCATATGTTTAATTTGAGACTTAGTTAGCCAAACTAAATTCCGGATTTTACCTTCGTATGCACCAAATAATTTAGTTTGAGAAATCGTAAAACATACAGCATATTGTTTAGCGTACATGTAGAATATACAACAATATTGTATATGGTATATATGTTTATATTTTTGAATAGAGTTGTTCAATTATTTGAAGTATGATCAAAGATAAGAATAAGATGTAGGGTGAGTGGTGTTAGCTTTCTTTTCCATGGCACGGCATGGCACGACACGCTAAGGAGTGAGACCATATGGGGCAGGACAAAGTATGTATAAAAGGTGATTTACATAAATTCGTAAGATTTTCGTGTGAAGTCAATTTTATTACGATTTCAAGGACTATTCTTCTAAGAATTAAGCCTCAAGACTAAGTACAGGGATTGGTTGACAAAATTCATATAGGGTGTTGTCGTGGAAGCACCCTATTTCCTTTTTTATTCCATCTTTCAATGAATTCCCGCCAAGTGTTATCTGTGAAATTTTTCTATGAAAAAAATTGTACTCGAAGTATGATTGTTCGTCTTGTTTTGCCTCTCAATATGAACTCCTTATAAGTTAAATATCAAAATCAAATTTTAATTTTAATTCGCATTTCATAAAACTTACAACTATTATCCACTTAAGGATTAATGATGGCAACGGGGCGAGTTCGGAACAGTGTCTAAGGTGGGGCCGCCCGCCCCGCCACGCCTCCAACCCGTTCGGGGTGGGTTTTTTGCCCCATTCGGGATGGGACGGGACGGGACGGTGCGAGGAAAAATTGCCGTCCCTACTTAGGATCGCAACTTGTCCCACCAAACCGAGTAAATCGAAATACAGAACATTATGCTTAATAAAATAAGTAATTTATAAGAGCACAATAAAATATTTTGTGAATTTATGAACCCCATGCAATAAATATGCGTGTGCATGCAAAGTATAGTCTTCAGAATAATGGAACCTCTTTATTCCTTGTCATTGAGTTTGGAAGAAAATCGTACAGTTACCGATTCTTTCAGACAGCCCCAGTCCCCACCACTTGCTTCACTTTTCAGGTCCTCGTAGTCTGTTCTACGCCCACTGCCCAGCACCGCTCCATCCCTTGCATTTTTGGTTCCCTAATTTAAAATAAAATAATAATAATAATAATAATAATAATAATAATAATAAATAGCATTAATTTCGTTGGTCATATACAATGTTCATGTTTAACTCAATTAAAAAGTTAAAATAAAATTTAAGTCAAAATAAAAAAAAAAATTTAATAATACATTTCATGGATCCACAACCATACATTCCATCAATTCTTATCAAAATTTACTAAAAATTTAATTTCTATTTAAATCAAATAAGGCATATATGAATTGATGTGCTAATTCCACGTCCAAAGAGAAAATTAGCTAGAATCTTTGTTTGTTTAGTACTTCGATTCGATTTCAAAATGTGAGATAGGTTATCTTTTAGTGATACTTAATTTTTATATTGTAATCTCACTTCTTATGCATACGGAATCTTTGTTTGTTTAGTACTTCGATTCGATTTCAAAATGTGAGATATGTTATCTTTTAGTGAGACTTAATTTTTATATTGTAATCTCACTTCTTATGCATACGGTGACGGGATTCGAATTTGAATACTATATACTCTTTTGTAACCCAATTACTTTTTGATTAAAAACTCAATTTTTGAACTTCCACACGAGTACGAATACTTTGATCCGATTTTGGGCTTATCCTAATTCAGGTGTAAATTCGTGTTCTTTAGTACCACTTGGTGGTATTGTAATTTAGAGAAATTAAAAATCAAAGTATCAACACATATTTTACATAAATAAAGTTGGATTTGACTGATATCTAATTAAGTTACAACCTTTATGAAATACTTTATATATTAATATAGTTGCACCAAAGGCAGAGTCCCACTAGCCGCTTGCACATTCCATGCCTTTTAAACAATTAAATTAGAATATAATGTATTTAATGGATTTTTTTTTTAAATATGTATAAGATGGTTGGAAATAGGAATCAGTAGGGGTATATCTCAACGTTTCAATAAGGTCGATCTCTCTCTCTCTCTCTCTCTATCTCAACGTTTCAATAAGGTCGATCTCTCTCTCTCTCTCTCAACATTTATTAATAATATCAAAATGGAAGTAGAGTAAAACATAATCAAGTGTGTTGTGTATATGACAAAAAATAAACGTTAAAATAAATTTTGGAGTTGTTCATCATCAAGTAGGAGAAGATCGATAATAGAAGCTCGACTCCAAATAAAATGCAACAAGATTCTCCTCACGATATGATATATATGTACACAAAGCATGTGTATGTATATATGCCCTTGTTTGGTCCACGTAAAAATTTTTAATTAAAATCAACAATTAATTTTAACTACCTTTTTTTTTTTTTTGGATCGATAACTTTTCAACCACAAATTACATCCATTTCTATCCAAATATATATTAGAATTTTGATTTTTTATCTCAACCAAACTATATATTTAGTACTTGTGCAATTTATCCACCTCGTCAGCACATGCATCCCACTTTCCACTACAAACTCGACTTTGGATTCCTAATTTTTACTCATCGACGAGAAAAGAAAACCCAACATTTCCCGTATATTTCCTTTCTTGTATATCAAATCGCAATCTTTCCTTTCTTCCATACGAATACACACTGCAAAATTCCAAAAGAATTATGCCTTTAATTGGGTAAATTTCACAAGATTTTCCTTAGCTTTCACGTTTTCAGGTTCCTTATTACAACCTTTTTATTGTCAATAATTGCAATCAACACAGCCAAGAAAAAAAGAGAATGAGAACAGGAGGTTGTGCAGTGCAACAAGCTCTAACAGCAGAGGCCGCCGGCACCGTAAAACAAGCGGTGGTGCTAGCTAAGCGGCGCGGCCATGCACAGGTGACTCCTCTGCATGTAGCCAATACCATGCTTGCGGCCACCACCGGTTTGCTCCGAATAGCCTGCCTTCAGTCCCATTCACACCCTCTTCGGTGCAATGCCCTCGAGCTTTGCTTCAACGTCGCGCTCAACCGCACCCCGGCATCCGCTTCCAGCTCTATTTTAGGCCATCATCATTCGAAAATTCCCTCCTTTTCAAACGCGCTGGTGGCGGCCTTCAAGCGCGCACAAGCGCACCAGAGACGCGGCTCCATCGAGAATCAGCAGCAGCCTATTCTTGCTGTGAAAGTAGAATTAGCCCACCTCATAATTTCCATTTTAGATGATCCAAGTGTTAGTAGAGTCATGAGAGAAGCTGGGTTTTCGAGTACTCAAGTGAAAAGAAATGTAGAAAAAGCTGTTTCTTCAAGCAATAAACCCAAAGAAAATAAACTTCTGTCCCTGTCCCCATCTCCATCCCCATCATCTCCTACTAGTGATCAAACTGGAGGAAACAATGGCAAGACAACTGCATACGAATCAGTGAAAAGTGAAGAAATAAACAGCGTGATCAACAATTTAATGAACAAGAGAAGGAAAAGTATTGTAATAGTAGGTGAGTGTGTCACTGATATAGAAACTGTAGTTAGAGGATTAATGAATAGGGTTAAAAAAGGAGAAATTCCTGAAGATTTGGGGGAAGTAGAACTCATAAGTATCCCACCTTATTCATTCTGCAATCTTCATAGAGAAGAAGTTGAAAAGGAAATTACAGAACTAACCTGTCTTCTGAAAAGTCTGGTGGGAAAAGGAGTTGTTTTGTATTTAGGAGACCTCAAGTGGCTTCTTGATCATAGGGTTAGTTCTGGTATTTACTCTCCTGTAGAGCACATGATCATGGAGCTTGGGAGATTGATTCATGGAATTGAAGAGATTGGAAGGTTTTGGCTAATGGGAATTGCGACTTTTCAGACTTACAGGAGGTGTAGAACAGGCCATAATTCACTTGAAACTGCTTGGTGTTTGCATCCTGTCACAATACCTGCAGACAGTTTGGGATTGAGTCTAAATTCTCACAGGTAAAACATTTTATCATGTTTTCTTAATTTATTTTCCTTCTTAATCTTGTAGAGTGTTGTCTAGTTCGACTCGCTAAACATGATGGTTAAATTATGTCTATAGATTTCTTTTGGCTATTATTTATTTTCTGCATTATTTTCGGTGTTAATCCATGATAAAAGAGGGATAATATAATTTGTTTGCTCTAATTATAGTCAAAGACTGATTCAGAATTCAATGAGTTGTAGCAATTTTTTAATTTCCTTTTTTTCTTTTTTCCGCATTGACATTTTCAAATGTTTCTTTCAGTAATGAACAGATTGAGGCAAGAAGCAACAACGAAGAAAATGGTACTTGTCAATTATTGCTTTCAACTGGAGAAGAAAAGCTCACTTGCAGGGCTGATTATTCAGCAAAATTCCAAATTCAAACTCCAGATTCACATGCTAGCATTTGTAACAGTGAGCCCACATTGTCAAGCTTGCCTCCTTGGCTTAGGAATGAAAGTAAAACACTTAATACTGATGATCAGGTTATAATCTTATCTACCTTAATTATCCCATCCTTTTTTAGTAAGTTTGATTCTTCACTAGACACTATTTATCGTATTGTCCAATCTTGTGCTATTGCGTACACGTTATACACGTGAAAACTAATGAACTTTTCCTTTTCGTATATTGCGTTTGATTTCAGAACTGTGTCTCAGTGGGAGAAATATGTAAAAGATGGAATTCAAGAAGTGATTCAGTCCAAAACCAACCTTCACCGTTTGGTACCACCCTATGCGTTTCTTCTGCATCATCACAGAACCCTAATTTGCTGTTAAGCCATTTCCCATTGCTAGAATCCACACAGCCATCGGAGAATCAGCAATGGCCATCTACTGCCCCTAATTCTGCAGCTTCTTCAAGTGACGTGATGGATACGGATGATTACAAGCAAAAGTATAAGGAATTCACTGCTGAAAACCTGAATATCATTTGCAATGAATTGGAGAAGAAGGTCCCAAGGCAGAAAGAAATTATTCGTGAAATTGCTGAAACTATATTACAATGCAGGTCTGGAATGTTAAGAAAAGAGAAGAAACGAGAAACATGGTTATACTTCCAAGGCCTTGATATAAAAGCTAAACAGGAAATTGCAAGGGAATTGGCAAGAATAGTTTTCGGTTCGTATTCAAACTACGTATCAGTTAATTTACTGAGCAGTTTTTCATCCACAACAAGGGAAGATTCAGTTCAAAGATTTGCTCAAGAAGTGACTGCTAATCCTCATCGCGTATTTTTCATCCAAGATTTGGAGCACACAGATTATTGCTCTAAAACCTGCATAGAAATGGCAATTAAAAGGGGAAGAATAGGGAATGCAGATGGTGAAGAAGTTAGTCTTTGTGATGCCATTGTCATATTGAGCTCTGAGAGCATTGGTTCAAGGACATGTTCTTCTTTTACCAAGCAAAAGTCTGAGGAATCAATGGCGGAAAAAGGTTGCGTTTCATTGGATTTGAATCTCTCTTTTGATGAGCATGATAGTACTGTTTGTGTTGAAGACGAGTCCATTAACGATCAAGATATAGGGCTTCTTGAAAATGTCGATAGATGCATAGTCTTTAAAATTTAAGAACTGTAGGAGACAAAAGAATATATTTGTTTTTTAATTAACATTTTGGTGAGAGATTCATAGATGGACCTCAATGTTTAATTATCTTTCGGTTTCATTCTTGTAAATAGAAACCCCAATAGCTTTTTTTTTTTTTTTTGTTCGAGATAAATTGCCTAGGTTGAGTTGTTAAAGAAAATAAAATATAATTATTTAAATATTATCTTTGACACGCCATCACATGTAGTTATATTCATTTTTTATCTGAGCTACTACATAATTTTCATAAATGGATGAGATTTGCATTTAGGACACGTATTTGCTTTAATACCATATTGATCCATTCCCGCAAAAATTTATGAATTGCTAGAAAAACGTCAAATTTATTTATTCAATTTTTTTTATCCAGAGAGAAGCCTTTTGTCATTTTTCTTTTGTCAAAGAAAATTTAGTAACAGACTTTTCAAGGATTATCAAAGACAAAAAATTCCCATCACTGAATACGTTGTTTATTTTTATTTTCAGAAAGATTTCAATGACAGATTTTGAATTTATTATCAACCACAAATTACAAATTAATTACAATTACAATATTAACAAAATTTATCTCGAATTTCGAACAAAGTGTTGGAGCAGCAAACCCATAGTTTAAAGTGCTTGATTGGCTAGTTACAGATGCCAATTATGAAATGTTGAATGCTATATAGGGTGGCCAGGGTTAATTAAAAGTAAAAAGAAAAAAAAAAGTGAGAGAGAGAGAGAACAATTAAAAGTAAAAATATTCTCTTTTAAATATATTTTACTAGCTAGGCCATAAATTAGTATTTATTTATTTAAAAGGCAAATTATGGATCAGGCAAAAACCAAAATTTCACCCCTGGTAGGTTTTAGTCATATGTTTTTATAATTGTGGAGCGATGAAAATCTTGTGTAAGGTTCAAAAACGAAGAAGGTTGCAAGGTATGTTAGTGCACCTCAATACAAGGGAAATTATGAGGAACTCCAAAATTTATGTCAAAGAGTTAATAATCAATAATAATCATTGGTGTAGTAATAAGATATCGAGAACTATAACTTGTCTAACACTATAAATAATGAGAAGGTTTTACCTCCTATAAATCCCGCTTTCTAAGTTAAATAAAAATTTAGTAGTATTTTTCTAGTTGATGAAGATATTACAGCTCTCTCCATCCCGTATGGATTATGGATACATTCCTAATAGCTAGTACAATTTCAATTAGGAATTTCCTTTGTTTATTTCTCAAAACAAAACATGTAATAATTACATGGTTAATTAATTGGGTTGGGAGCCAATGAGAAAAATAATTGTTTTATTAAGCATCTTAAATAAAATAACCTATCCCTTGTTTGAGTCCCATTATTTGGTAAATGCATTTTGAAATAGTAGATTGGTGGAGAATGTGTGGTTAAAAAAAAGGGACTTGTTTGTAATATTATTTTATTAAAGAATGTGACTGAAGAGAAAAAAATGTATTTAAAAAATAATGAAAATCAAACAATTATAATACAATTATAACATAATGGTTGCCCAAAGAGCTATTTCTTTGGTTTAGATGTTTAGGGAGAAATAGAAAGCAAAATTCTTCCCTTAGAAATGACAAAAGAGCACTACTTTTCATGCTTTGTGATGTGTTTTGCAAAAGAATCACCTTTTCCACTCTTTGATTTTCGAAACCAAACATTCTTATCTTTAGAAAGCAATAAAGTCGAAGAATTAGGATTCGAGATTATATAATTAACTCAATAATTAAGGAAAAGTAAAACTAAAGTAATGAGAAAAACATGGATAAAGAATCACTTTAAACCTTAAAAAGAATATAATTTTTACTTTAGAATAAGGAAAAGTTGTTTAGCTATATGACTTTGATTAAACCTCTAGGCATGAGTAGGGAATTTGTCCCTATGGGCTTTTCAAAAGATTAGGAGATAAATGTAGCGCAGATTGTAAAGGAAGCCACATGGGGGGCATCGGTCAAAAATAAGGGTCGAGTTATAATTATCCTTTTTAAATGATATACTTTATTATTGTGACTTGTATAAAATTATCACAGTTGTACTAAAACAATGACATCTTTCATCCATCTCCTTCCGATCTAAACTTACATCGTCTTCATTGTGGTAAACGTGTGTTACTATGGAGGTGTCAATACATCGAGAGTTCATTATGACGGTCATTATGGTTAAGTGTGACACAGACATTCATGTGAATCTTTTGTTAGTGTTCAAGACTTTATTTTGCGCGTTGACGTGACTTGTTTCTTACAAATAAAATTCTAATTAGCTATTTAGCCTCTGTTCGAATACTTTTATAAATTATTTATAAGTTGTCAAATTTCATTTTCAATCACACGTTCCAATAAATTCACAAATAAAGTTTATTTATCCCCCATTCATTTTTATCTTATAAATTAAACCGTTTATAAATTCTTTTCAAACGGAGGCCTAGTCACAATAATGATTAAAAAAAAGAAAAAAAGAAAAGATAAAAAGGAACCTTTTTCTCCACCAAAAACTCAATTTCATATGTATATATTAAAAGTTGTATTATTAGTTCTCTCCGGTGGTGTTTCTCGAAGGAGGGAATTTCAGAAGGCCGAAGGAAATTGGAGATTTTTACCCATTTATATTGGAGAATGAAATCTCAAATATATCAATTCTTTCATATGATGAACAATATATAAGATTCAATTTTTTTTCCCTAAGGGGAATCAAAGTTTCTTGGCGATTTGATAGCCTCCATTGGTACTTGTAGATTCAAGGATACGAAAAAAGGGACATTGTTTATCATTTGCCGCCCTATTTAGCAACGTACTCCAATTATGAGATTAAATGTTTATTATAATTAGTAGTATAATGATGCAAGACTTACCGAATATTTATTAATGAAAAAAAAAAGAATTACCACTGCACACAAAAAGGAAAACTAATAAATGAGTGAGATAAACTATTAATCTTTGGAATTTGTAAGGATCTATCCAACAAGAAACAGTTGCTTAATTTATTTACGTGTGAAGGCTTTGAATCCAATTTCCCTCAAAAGCAAGAAGATTCCATCATGACTTGTTCATTTCGACGAAAGTGAGGAAAGTGGACGGCCCTTTTACAAAGTTCTTCCCTTTTTCACACCTCGTGTATTATAATTAAAATAGCACTTTCTAATCTATTAACTTTATGAAATGTTCCAAATTTAGTATTAAATTAGGTTGGTCGGTAAGATAAGCAGGATTTTAACTTTTTTTTGAAAAAGTATATGCTAGAAATTTATGATCCATTTTATTAAACAAGTCATGCGTGAGTGAGAGGCCTCTCACTATTAATTTTATAATGGCGTGAACAATTCGCATGACCGTGACATGATATTTTAGACCTAGTTTTGCTTAATCATTAAGTAAAAGAGGTGCAATATATGTGTACAAATATTCATGATTGGTACATGTAACTAGACATAATTAAAAAGAGAGATATTAAACCTATGTTCGATATAAAAAAAAATTATTTTTTTCATATTCATTTTCAACTACACATTCTCTCAATAAAACAATTTTGCATGTGTACTCATAATTTTTCCTACATTTTAACTACACATTTGTCAAAAAATCATTTTTCACAAAATTTATTCTCAAAATTCTATATCAAACAAATCATAAATATTTGTATGTGTTCGATCCAAGATATTTAGACGTTACACATTGTCACTAAGTGCTGGTTTGGATAAATTTATAAGTTGTTGAAACCATAATGTGATAGACATGAGTGGTAAATAGTAGGTAGTTGTCGATCTTACAAAATATGTGAATTATATTATCATTATATCATAAATAAATTAAAATGTTTGCCAAAGATGCACTACGGGTAAGTTTATCATGTAACTATACTAGCTATAAAAATGCTCCTAGAAAAATGCACAAAGAATTGAAGGATAGAGTAGGGTGTGGTGGGGGAATTGAGGTTGGAAAGAAGATGAAGCTTATTTTTAATTTTTTCAAATTATTTTATGGGAAAAAAAACATAAAGTCACTATTTTGTTCTTTTAAATTGGTCAAAATGTGATCGGGACTTTTTTTAGGATCGGCGTTGCTATAAATAAAATATTAGGATAAAATTTTTAACAAATTGAAAGATTTGGAACCATATATGTAATTATCCCTTATTTTAAATCTGCTCATATTTCGTTAACTGCTTGTACCATAAATTCATTTATTTATTTTAAATCAAGTTCCACTTTTATTATTTTAAGGGTGCGTTTTTTGCATTTATTTTCCATAAAAAAATGTCAATTTTCTATTCAAATTCTTACTTTGAAGTATATGATTGCTATTTTTTTCATGTAAAATATTTTTTAACTTTTAAAAATATACATAATTTTCCTTCTTTTTAAGGAAAACATTTTCTTTGAGAGTGTAAGTTTTTGTTTTCCTTAAAATAAGGAAAATATTTTATTTTCTATAATATATTTTTCATGTCAATCAAACACCGTCTTATAAAATTATAATTGATATCTACTCCTACTATTTAATTATTATACAGACTTCCTCCTGTAATTGGGTGACAAAGAGCATCCCTGCTAGGATGGCACACTTTTTGTAGTCTTTGATTCTCTTTTAAACAAAGGTCTCGCCCCAATTAACAATAGTTGGCACTAGCTCATTAGCTAATTTATAATTTAAGCATGTTTGATATAATTTTTTTAATAATAGATTTTTTAAAAATTGTAGTTAAAAAAACAAAGAAAAATTATGATTTTACATGTAAAATTATTTATTAAGAGAATATATATGATAGAAAATGAATTCGTGAAAAAATTAATCTTGTAATACGTACCAAACATACCTTTATTTTTGTATAAAAGGGTGATTAGTGCATAATGTCTACACCATTCATTGTTATCGTGGAAAACGTCAATTTCTTTCATTTTTTGGCATTTTCACTATTATTTTCACATTTCATTGTACAAAAGGTCATTTTATCCATTTTCTCAATTAAAAATTGTAAAATGACGAAAATACCCTTCCCTTTAAATAAAACAAAATGAAAAAGAAAAACTAATTGCAAACATAGTCTCAACTTTTTTGAAAAGCTCAAATGAGTTCCAAATAAATAATTAAAAGAGTAATTAGCACGTAATGTCCATACCTTTCACTATTATTGCAAAAAATATCCATATCTTTTATTTTTTATATTTTCTCCATTAATTATACATTTGATAGCGCAAACTATCATTTCTATCCATTTTCATCCAATTTCTCAACAAAAACAATGGAATGCCGAATAAACCCTCATAATTAAATAAAAAAGTTAAGGAATTAATTGCAATCATAGTCTCAATTTTTTTTTAAAAAAGTACAAACGAGTCCCCTATACATTATTTAAAAAAATTAACTTTTTTATAAAAAAAGTGCAAACGAGTCCCAATTAAATTTATTTAAAAATTTAAAAAAATTAAAAAGTGCAAACGAGTCCCAAATAAATTATTAAAGAATTAGAAATTTAAAAAATATATTTTTTTTATTTACATATGATTGTATATTCATTATTTCATAGTTTTTTATTGAGGAATTGGATGAAAATAAATGGAACTGATGGTTTGCACAATCAAATGTGTAACTAATTGTGAAAATGCCAAAAAAGAAAGAAATGTATTGACTTTTTCACAATAAAGGTTAATGATAGGGACATTATGTACTAATTACCCTATTAATAATTTATTTGGGACTCATTTGCGCTTTTCAAAAAATTGAAACTATGATTGCAATTAATTTTTTTCTTTTTCATTTTGTATTTAAATGAAAGAGTATTTTCGTCATTTTACAATTTTTAATTGAAAAGATGGATGAAAATGACCTTTTTGTGCAAAAAATGTGAAAATAAGGGTGAAAATGCCAAAAAATAAAAGGTATGGACGTTTTCTACAATAATAATGAAAAGTGGAGACGTTACGTGCTAATTATCCTAGTGTAAAATGTTGACCCCTTCTTGAGAAGGGATCAACACTAACCAATTTTGAAAGTTAATTTTGAAAACTTTTTTCATGTTATCACAACCTTCAAGAACTAGTACTGGCCCCCTTTTAAACACAGTGTCTGCGCTTTCCAATTCAGCTCCTTTCAATGTAACCCTAATTTACAATCTGTAACCTTAAATTGACAGCCTAGCTAGAAAATTCACAACTGAAAAGTAACAATGTTACATTAAACAAAAGTACCGTTGGGATAAGTATCCAAATATATATTTCGACTTTATACATGTTTCGAACAAATAAATATTGATTTATGTTGCTTGAATATTTTTATAAATGCATTCAATATTTGAACAAATAATAAAATGTATTTTGATCGTGGATATTATTATAAATTAAGTACTTAAGTTGTTAAGTACAAAAAAGATTAAATTTATAAATTGATCAAAACTAAAGTCTACAACATGTTAAAGTCGGACACTTTATTTTGATAAAATTGTATTATTTTGATCGAAGTTCATCTTTTTTTTTTGACGTAGGAACCCGCAGCCGCTACTCGTGAGTGCGCACGGGATAAACCTTACTCCATGTGCAGTAGCCCGCAAACCACACATGAGAGATAAACCGCATTAGACAAGCTCTGTGCGATGAGCTCGACCGAGGAAATGTTGGCAGGGAATTCGAACTTGACATTGATCATAAAGATAATGATATATATTATTGGACATGACCACGTAACATTTAATTTACTGTCATGTCCATATAAAATTAAATATTTTTAACAGTCAAACATACGCCTAAATCCTAATTGGATTCTGAACGTTAATTATTAATTTGAGTCATTTGAAGTGAAAAAGTCAGATTAATTATATTATCAACTACTCGTTACTTTGAAAACTAAAATGAGCTAATTGACGAACATAATTTCGTAACATTTAATCTGTCACTTAATTTATAGGAATGATCGTTGCCACAATTATTTTTTAATGAGAAATTTAATCTGAGCTCAATAGTTTAACAATGAGAATGTTAAACTATTAATTGTGATACGATCACATTAAATTGTAAAGTGAAAAATAGAATAAGTGAAATTCTAAAATAATTAAAATTGACTATTTGGTCAAACAGTCATTTATAATTATGGTTGACATGGACGAATTATTAAAAATTAATTACATGACGAGAAATTAATTACTAAAAAAATATGATTTGACAGTTTCAATTGGTTCGATAGTGTAGTTTTGATGATGGTGGATATAATCGAAACTAATTAATTAATTTTGAATGATCAAGAGTTGATCGGTACAAGAAGTAATTAATTAATCTTAAACCAATTGTGTCCGACCGTTAACTTCGATGGCTTCAAAATAAGAATTGAGGCTAAATTATAAGAATACCAAAAATCAATATGGACAAATTATGTGATATTGCAATTACGTGCTATAGTGGTGCCTCTGTATCGAATTCCATCAAGTACTTGCTTATTATACACTACATTGTAGCACATATATTATACATTACAACTACTTTGAAACTCACTTTAAAGCCTATCCACCTACTCATACTGACCCAAAAGGGAGGAAAGAACACAAAAGGTGTGGATTCAATGGATTTTGTTTGAAAGCCAGATAAAAGAGGAGGCAAAACTACACTTCCTACATTTGCTTCAAATAAAAACTACACACACTAAGCTTATTCATCACAAAAGTAGTTTGAATACTTGTATTCTATAGTCCTTACATCATATCGGTCTCTATAGTCCTTACATCATATCGGTCTATATAATAGTACATTCTCATATTTATATAGTTTTGGATGGCGAAAGTAATATGACCATACGTCAACCTCTGTTATCATCTAGCATTCTCGTCTATCATTTGATATCTACTATTCCTTTCAACTTATTAAGATGCAGTCATATTCCATTTCCTAAAATGTTTCGATATAACATTAATACAAAGATTTTAGGTATAAAACAGGGTGTACATTTATAAAAATTATTAATTGTATAAAAATTGTGGCTTTGTCTTCAATGGAAGGAGAATATATACCAACAATTGACGCTAATAAAGAAGGATTATAGTTGAGGGATTTACTATCATAATTTGGATTTATAAATGAGGATATTGTGTTGTTCTCTGATGGCCAAAGTGATAATACATTTAAGTCGAAATCCAGTATTTCATAATAGGACTAAACGTGAAAATGAATTTTCATATTATACAAGATATTATTGAGAAATGCCTGGTTAAGATAGAGAAGATTCCAATTACTCAATACAATTAAGCAATTATAAGAAAACAATAATTCTTCCCGTATCAAAATTTAAGGACTATTTGTCTTGGTTAAATATTGGTGATGGCTGACACTTCTTGCATCTACTAAAGAGATCAAATGAACTCAGTATGGCTGGTACACATCAAAACACTTTGAGATACGGCATGATTTGCAGCAAGGTGATGACTGTTGAAAACGTGTGCTCGATCACCCCATTATATCTTCTATTGGTGTCAGTTGATAAAGGCGACTTATTTTAGTTTTGCGACTTCGGCAGTTTGTAACATGGTGGTTAATGTTTGCTGTCAGATCATAATCTTTATGATGTGCTTTCTTCTCGAGATAAAAAGGAGATTGGGGTGGCTGCACATCATTCAGACTCTTTAAACGTTCTCTCCCTTTGTCTCCCTACTTCAAGAAACATTTATTCTGTTCATCTACTCTTTTTGATTTTTTCTTGGTAGAAAGGGAAAAACTTTCGTTATTGGAGTTCTTGGTGGTCTTCCACTATAACTTTTTCTTTGAATGGTTTTTGCCTAGTGTTTTGGAGCTTTATCCCCGTAATGGATGCTCAACGTGGTGAGTAGCCTCATTAAGAACTAAACGTCTGGGCCTGTGTCCAAAGAAAAGGAAACATTTAGGTGTGGAAGATTATGTCAGGCATCATGCATATTGTTTTATCACATGCTCTTCAAAAAATTCGATTGTGCATTTAAGAAAATTAGTGCAGGGATTGATAGAATTATGTAAAAATATCGAAGTACGTGTTGTCAATAATTGCTTATACGTGGGTCAAATTCTATTTTTATCCTCCAATTTCTTAAAACTCTCAGTTTTTACTTACTTCTGTTTACACATTCTTTGGGAACCATCTAATTACAAGCAAATATTTTTTGTTTAGTCTTTTAGGACCCATTTGTTTACAGACACTTGAAACTTAGCCAGGCAAGATGGAAATATACTGATGAGTCC
>CAIGRP010130149.1:0-16470 GCA_903798385.1 Fraxinus cuspidata
AGGCTTTGTTTTTAGTAAGAATCTTAATACTCTCCTCATACATCTTATCATAAGCCTCTTGGATATCTTCATCACTATTAGAATTTTCCTTATTATCAGAATCTTCACCACTACTTGCGTTCTCAGCCTTCTCACTCCCCTTATCAATTTCATTCATAATTCTAGCAGTAAAGGTAATATAATTCCCACTATCCTCACAAGTGAATTTTTTACTCTGATTGTCCGAGCTAAAATCGTCATCAGTAAGAGTAGAATTCATAGCCTAATTCGAATTTCTCCTACTGCCAGGGCATTCACTCATAACATGACCAAAACCTCGACAATTATGGCATCTCATAGATTTAGATTTTCTCCTAGATTCATGCTAGCCACCTTTGTGTCTCTCTTAAGGGTTATTTTTCTTCCAAAATATTTTTCTGAATTTTTTATCAAGGTAAGCGAACTCCTCATCATCCAGTGAATCAAAATCAGAAGATTAGGTCTCAATGTTTCTCACGGATTTCAAGGCCAAATATTTATCTTTAACTGGTTTATCTAAGGTCAGTTCATACGTCTGGAGGGATCCAACTAACTCCTCTACCTTAATGGAATCTATGTCCTTAATTGCTTCAATCGCTGATATTTTAGGTCTGAAACGCTCGGGTAAGGATCTAAGAATTTCGCACACTATGCTCGAGGATTTTCTCTCCTAGGTTGAAGCTAAAATTCACTATGTCATTTAGGCTCGCTTAGAAGGCATCAAATGTCTCATCCTCTTTCATCCTCATCTTTTCAAACCTAGTGGTCAACATTTATAATTTCGAGTTCTTAACAACTTGTGTTCCCTCATGTGTGGTCTGTAGAATATCCCAAACCTCTTTGGCTACCTCACACATAGACACTCTCATAAACTCTTCCGAGGATACAGCCATAAATAAGGCATGTAAGGCTTTACTTTTCCAGTTACATTCATCTAAGTTTGTCCTAGTCCAATTAGCAATAGGAGTGGGGGTTACTACGTTGTCTACAGTTGTATTATGTGCACTCCAACCATTCATCACACGTAACTAAATTCGTTCATCTATAGATTTTAAGAACGCTCTCATCCTAACACTCCAATAGACATAGTTTGTGCCATCAAAGTATGGCGGGACGGACAATGAACTACTCATCTAGACAAATTAAGGCTAGGAATCAAAATTAGGCTCTGATACCAATTGAAAATTATGTAGTTCGCTAACTAAGTTTGACCTTACGTGCGGAATTATTCGATTAAAAGCAACAAGTCAATAGTTTCTACATAATTAAGCATATAATTCATCCTATGTTTGAATACCACAGTTTGTAATATGGAAAGCAATAAAGAACACCAATAATTGATGACAAAGAAACCCAACTGGTAAAAACTCCTAGACCAGGCCAGTTACCTCCACTACAGACAATGTGGGTTACAGTTTAGTTTCAAACTAATTCCACGAGCTGTTGTAAACCCTGCAACTCCAAGATTTGTTGTTCTTCCAGACTAACGATCTGCTACCGTAGATATTATCTAGCCAACCTACTAGATCTCCCAATTTACCTCCCATAGCTTCCAAGATCCACTGTAAATTCCAGACTCACAATATTTTGCACACGTCTCTTCCAAGTGGATACCCAGGAATCACCAATTCATGTTCTTCTTCCTGCACTTGTAGTCCAACCTATCTCAATCTTCGACAGTTTCTGAAGTCCAGTTGAGAAAGTACCTTCCTAAGAATGTTTAGGAAGTAGGTATTTTGGATTCTTTAATGTGATGTTTTTCCAAATGTGTGGTTGTATGAAATCAAGAATAAAAGAATGAAATCAATGNTCCAAGTGGATACCCAGGAATCACCAATTCATGTTCTTCTTCCTGCACTTGTAGTCCAACCTATCTCAATCTTCGACAGCTTCTGAAGTCCAGTTGAGAAAGTACCTTCCTAAGAATGTTTAGGAAGTAGGTATTTTGGATTCTTTAATGTGATGTTTTTCCAAATGTGTGGTTGTATGAAATCAAGAATAAAAGAATGAAATCAATGTATGAATAGACTCTTGAATATGTTATAGAGAAGAGGCACAATGAACAACACATCCAATTTCGTGTATAGGCTTGAGTATTTATGTGAGAGGGTAATTAGGTTGAATAGGCCGAAAAAAATACTTCAAAATAGTAATTAGGATTTTTTGAATCGACCTGTCGCTCGAGCGAGAAGCTAGCGACAAGCGAGCGAAACACTGTCGTTCGAGTGAGAGCCAAGCAATAGGCGAGTGACACACTGTAGCTCGAGTGAGAGCTGGGCGACATGCGAGGGATGACGATTCTGTTTTCGTCGCTCAAGCAATCTCCAGGCGATAGGCTAGCGAAAATGTGGCGCCGGGTTTCTCCTATTTTCATGCTCGAACCCTAGACCTCATAACCCAATTTATACAAATTGCACCCTAAATTCTTGACTTATATAACACGTTAGAATTAGTCATTTGTCCATAGAATCGCCATACTAAAAACCTAACATTATCAACTCTGCATTCATCTCCCATAAACTAAATTCTTCACAAGGTAAACGGACTTACATTTTATTGAATCCCGTGGACGAAAAGCTTCAGAATAAAGTTCTTCAAAATCCTGTTGCACATGTTGATGAGATAAAAACTATAAAAAGCAAATATTGGCATAAGAAGAATGATTTAGGCCTTATTTTCACAAATCATCAATTGGTGCTGGTGGAAATCCAAATGGTGTGAAAATCCAAATGGTGGAACAAATAAAGTATTGAAAAAAATAAATATTACCTCACTTCTGAGAGTATGATAGCAAAAGATTTATATTTCTTGATTACTGGCAGGATCGTAAAGCAAATTACGGACCAACTAACCATTGTAAACATGTAAGCATCACGACTGCCACTTGAGGTTCTTGAAAGAAATGAAGGAATATATTTTTCAATGGAAACATATATAGATAATTTAAATAGAAAAATCAATCCACAATCATGACAAAGGTTACTTAAATTTATCTCACATGGCTTAAGTTTATTTCTATACTAATGATCATGACGAGATATCTTCAATGGCACATAGATGTAATACATTAACTAAAAAATTACCTAGGTGAAATTTTCCATTTACTATATATTTTTACTGATATCAACAAGATAAGCTAGAATTACGTACAATTTATGTATGTGTAAGTATATGCATAACAGTTTGTTGGCATGGGATTTGTTAAGTTAATGCCTAGTCAGAGCTACATCCAAACTCAAACGAGTGACCACTAGCATCAGTAAAAATTCCAATAATACTATGGAAGCAGAATTTCTTAGCACCCAAAGAAAAGGAAAAGTTTAATTTCTTGAATTCCAATGAATTCCCAAGGCATTGGATTTTCAAAATGTATGATTCTTGATATTTTTTTTTATATTGGGTTCGTCATTTGAGTGCATATATATAAGTTTATGTTTTAAATGAATTCTCAATCAGCGAAACCCACGTTAGTTTCATGCTCAAATGCTTCTTGGAAGTCCTGCAATTGAATTTTCGGCCAGTTTCTGACAGGTCTCAAGAGTACTTTTTGTGGATGATGACAATACTTGTCTAAAGATCTTGAACACCATACTTTAAAAATGTGGCTATGAAGGTATATAAGGTTTCACATATTTCTATGAGTTTTTCCTAATAGATAAGTGATTATTTTTTGGCAATAACAAGGCCAAACGATAAACCCTCGTCAAAACAATATGGAATCTGAAAAATCTAAAAAGTAAACAAGAAATCTTGATTTAAGGTTCGTAATTCTTGATGTACAGGAGAATTCAGAAAAAAAAAATTAAAACATGATGTATACAAGCATAAAAATAAGCCCAGCATTATAAACTCTCAACTGAACAACACCGAACAAAAAAAAATCTGATACGTATGACCAAAAAAAAAAAAAAAATCAACTACTATGCCAAAAAAAAAAAAAAGAAAAGGACTCTAATCCGAATCTGACAATAAAGATAGAGGCGTCAATTCCACCGATTATAACCCTAAACTAAACCAAACGTGAAGTTTTCTGAATTTTTGGGAAACTTTCACAAAAATTGAAAGAAACGTAAAAGGGAATAAATTTAATCCCTAAGAATATAGAGTTGGAAAAAATGAAACAAAATACAAAAAGAAAAGGTATGAGAAGAAGATACTTGATGTTGACACTCTTCAATTTCCTGTAGAAATGTCCTCGGTTTGTTCTAGATTTTCAGCAAAAGTCAAAGAAAACAACAACGAAAACCAAACGCTTAACTATATAGACCTGAAGAAACTGGAACATACACAACGACAGTAAAATGAAGGTGCGAGGATTCAAATTGGAAGTGTAAAGATCAATTTTACAGAAATTATTTGAGGCAATTTTGTATGAGAATTGAGAGAGAACACAGGCAATTAGGGTTAAGGATATGGGTGATGGAAAGAAGCCCCCGTTTGGCCCCATTTGTTTCTCATTTCTCTCTTCTTATCAACCAAACATTCTCCAATAAAATAATATTACAAAAACCCAAAAACTTTTCCTTCTTCTTTTATTACATGTTTTCCAAAAAATTACTATTCATTTCGTTATAATTTGGAATAATGGGGCCAAACGGGAGCAAAAATGGATGGTTGTCATTTTATACTAAGAAAATATCTAGATAATGAACACTAATGGGAGGTCTTCTCTTTTATAGTAAAAAAGCTTTATGCTCGTGCAATGCATGAAGTTTTTTATTTTTAAAGTAATGTTAACATACCTACAAAATAAATTTTTTGGCAAGTATTCATCCAACATTGGAATGTTTACATATTTATAACATGTATAAAATGAATGATTCTTGATTTTTTTTTTTTTTTAACAAAATATGCTAACGATTGACGAACTTCAGTAAGCCAATGATATTATAACATATTAAGCAAACGATAATTGTGCCCATCCTATGTAGAATGTCCTATTTTATTGGTTTAATGTCCCTCCTATTGGAATCACTTCAGAATCATTTTAATCAATCTTAAAATCACTTGAATAAACTTACCATGACGACCTACTGGTATGGATGTTGCATGGCATGGACATCCTTGGGGAATTCCTGTTGTTACACAGTTCACAATCAGATTTCATGACTAAATTGTAATGGATAAACAAGTCGTCAACTGTAATGGATAAACAAATGCTGCATATCTTAACTTTAGATTTTGCTTAGTAACGAAAATTGAGATTAAACGGAAGAAAATAATGAATAAGGGGTTAACCATACTAATTTGATTTTCCACACGATGTTAATATTTTGAAGCCTACAAAAAAATAGGTGTTCAAACGTCAAGAGTTGGCTTTAGTTAATATCTAGGTGAAATTGACTGGGATCTCAACCAAGTCAAATATAAAGATTAGGTCATGAGCATCATGCGGAAACAATATATGCATTTATTATCCAACAATAAACTCAATAGAGAAGGATCAAAACAAGCTTTGGAAAAAAGAAAATAGCTCCATCGAGGATGGTAACTAAGCGTTGAAATAGCAACCACCAAATTACAAGGGGCCGGCCCCATTATACCCTCTAACTCATCCCAAGAAATTAAGACAATAATATTACTAAAAGAATTCAACCAGTTGATAGAACTAAAATTCAATGTAATTCAAGTCGTAGAGAAACATAAATAATAGAAAATGACGCCAAACAATACCTTCAGTAAGTTTTCTTGGTGATGGGGCATTATTCCTATCTGAAGCATCATAATAATTTGAAAGAGATTGAGTTGAATTCTCTGAACTAACAATGCCAGTATTGCAGAAGAGTCCTGAGAGAGAGAGAGGTAAAGATCTGAATTTCCATAAGATCATCGGTCGATGGAGAAAAAAAGGAAAGAAAATTTGTGATATAAATACCTGAGGTAGTACATTTGAAGGTGTAATGTCGCCACCAAATGGCTACAATTACAAAACGCAAGAGTTGCAAAGTTATCTATCAGAACAATGCATAAACCTATAGGTAATGGGTCACAGAGAGTAACTTACAAATATTGAAACACCGTCAAAAAATTCAATTTTAGCGGTAAAAGTAGTGAGGAAAACATAAATCAAACAAATACTTGAAACCTTTTTTAAACTAAGGGAAAAAAGAAGACGGAAAAGAGCAGGAAGCATTATCGACTACTTCTATCCTTCGTCTGGCCCACAACAACCAACATCATCGTCAGTTGAATCCCCTCTGGCAACTTGAAATCATCATCATCCCATTCATATATATTATTGTCTCCGTGATTCCTGTTGCTACTTGTTATGGGGTGAATTGCAGGGTCGTAATAGATAGTTGTAAGATTAGGATTTTTTGACGAATCAACAAATGTATGAACGTCCAATATAAAATTAGTATCATTTCCGCATTGTTTCCCTTACCTAAATTGAGTTTGACATCAAACTGATAATCAGGAAGGACATGAAAACAATAAGTTGGTATTGTTATTCTCTTTGTCAAATCTTAGCAATCAGGCCTCTGATTTCTAAGATTTTTTTTCTCTAATTTTCAGTTCCCTCACACAAACTCAAAAGAAGCAATAAAGATAAAACAATTGACAATTGAGTAACCTATAACTTTTAGAATAGAAACTCAAGCTAGAGATCATTAGAATCAGCATCAAGATAACCATTCAACCCTTAATTTTTTTTAAAGAACATAAATATCTGAAAATGATCATATTCTTAATTTTTTTTTTTTCATTTTTTATCATCATCAAGGAGAGCACCAAACTCAAGAAGCAAGAAAATTCAAATTCATATAAGAGCACAAAACCCATATGAGATCCAAAATGGAAGACTCTTAACTAACAATTAGAAGAAAAATCTGAATTAATATACACATATATAAATAGAGATAGGAAGAAAAATTACAATATGAACGGGGGCTTTGATATGTTTGACAACAAAAGAACATTGGATCCTTTTTGGTTGATCTTCCACATAAATGAAGAAAGTAAGACAACCAATTACAAAAGAATAACGTAAATAATACACACGAGTACACATGCTTATGATGAGTAGAATACCGTTTGATATTAAGCTATAGAAGAAATAACGTATAGTTTATCTTAAGCTACAATTCATGCGGTGGAATACCGTTTGAAGTCAAAGTATTCTAGAAATCTTCATGTAGGCTCTGTTCTGATTTGTCAATTGCTCCATCAAAGTTATAATATGTGTACATTTGACCAGGAATTTGGTCATGTAAAATTATGTTAATATGATCAATACATTCGTTTCTATGCTTAAGAATCACTCGGTTTGCCTTCACCTATAAATGATCAACATACACTTATATATTCGAAAAAAATAATTTATTATATTTTTTAGAGATGTAATATCATCCTCAAATGGTTCAATTATATTGTTTGGAAATTGAATGCAATCACAATTGTGTTCTTGTTCGACTCCTTTTCCAATTTTAAGCAAATAATCACATAATATGGGATCCAATTTCGCTCTTATGTTCTCGATCAATGGTAGATAAAGGCCATATGTTAAGCTAGCTTTTATTACGTTCTTTTTTTTCCCTCTCGGTGTCACCGATAAAACTTGTCGGAAATCTCCTCCTAGAATTACCACTTTACTACCAAAAGGCAAGTTATAATCAGTAATATCTCTAAGTATTTTATCAACAGCATCAACAACACAATGATTCACCATAGGTGCTTCATCTCAGAGTATTATCTTTGACATTTTCAACAAAGTCTCGAAAGCTGATTGTTTGCTAATAGAACAACTAATTTCTCCAACTGTTTCCAAAGGAATCTTATTAATATCCCATCACTTATGGCAGAAAAATACTGTGGTTACATGAAAATAATGGAAGCAATAAATGAAGAAGTACTACCTCCCTTACAATGAAAATAAATGACGAAGAATAAAGAAGTAAACAAGGAAGTACTACTTCCTTCACCATAAGAATGCAAATAAAGACAAAAATAAGAATTGAAAGTAAAAATAAAAATAAACTCTGGTACTGGGCAATCCATGTCCATCAACTTGTACTAATGCCCTAATATGTCGTGGTAGGTCAAGTAGTCCATATATCTGATATCGTCGATGATCCTAACCCTCAGCAGGAAGATATGTGCAACTTGATTTCTTTCTCGGTAAATGTGAAAAGCTGTATCTTTGTCGAAGGATATGATATATGTGATACGTCTGAGTATGCCCTGAATAGCCCATGGTCCTTCTCCTCTAGTGATGCAGTAAATAGCCACTGTAGAATCTGACTCAACCCAAGTCGCTGAAAAATCAAGTCCTTGAGCTAGTAAAATCTCATCAAGAATAGCCCGGAGCTCTGCCTCTAATATCAAGCATGGTCCATATGAAGCTGAGAAAGCCCTGATACATATCATGCGTGATCTCTGATGATGTCTCCCCGACTCACAAAACCATTATTGATACATCCATCAGTATTGATCTTGATAGATCCAACTGATGAAGTACGCCACCAAACTAGAATATAGGGAGATGGGGAAAGAGGGTCTATAAAAATATCAAAGACAGGTGCAAGTGCCAAATCCCTTTGCTAATGTACTACTCGAAACAGTCCTCACATATAAAGAAAATAGATCATGCGATAGACCCTCCAAATGATATGTTTGGCTACTATGCGAATCCCATTATGCTTCACATCATTCCTCGCAGTCCACAGATACCAAAAAATCAGTAGAGGAATGATAATGCGAATGTGTCTACAATGAACATACTATCCAGAATACCTCCATCTCTAGAATCTCTGTCTGACTCCCTCTTCTAAACTCATAGGTATTTGAAAAATATCCCCAAAATGCTACCACATCTGATTGGAAATACTACTGAAAATATGATTGATAATCTCAGTCTCGGAACAACACTGAGAGCGAGAAGCCAACTGGCATCCGATCCTCCCTTGAATAACACATCTACTAGAATGATGTCCTGCCATAGTTTACAGTAGGCTCACCATGATGGATGTATGGTTCCTTAGAAACCAAATTGTGATTTCTAGAATCCTTTGGAGCACAAAGCATAGTAGTAAAAGATTTTCTCTGACTCCTTTCAGCCTAAGTAATAGTTGGTCTATTACTGATAGCTGCAGCATAAGAACGTGGAACCTAAGTAGTACCCAGAATACCAAAAGAAACTATAGGTGGTCTAGATGGAACCGAAGCTATGGAATTACCCAGGGTAGACCACATGTGAGAGCCACGCGCTGGTAGTCCTATAACGCGTGGGGTGGCACATGAGCTGATGGTTAGAGGTGGACCAGACTTGGGCCCAATTTTTCCGACCTACTGATGATGATTCTGTAGTACATTTGTATGAAATGAGGCTGGAAAATCCATTTTGAGCTTAATCCGAAAAGGAGGCTCAAAATTGGCGATGAGATTTACCAAGCTATTGACCGGAGGTAAGGGTATTGAAGGTACATTGGAAGTAGTAGAATGCAATGTTGGTGTCACCGTGGCATTTGTTGAAACCAAATTACTTGAATTTGGAATTGAAAGAAGCTCAATTGCCTTGGCTTGGGGAATGAAATTAGGATTCATTTGGCCATCAATTTTGTCAATTGGAAGCTTACCCAAGGTTTTATAGCCTACAATTTCAGTTTCATTGATCGAATTTGGAGCATTATCATCATCAGGAACATGAATAGGTTCTGTGATTTCTTCCTAGCACACCTAGTGTACATGGTGTTTCTCAAAATTCAATCCCATGTTTGAGATGTTAATTGGCTCAAATTTCTATTGATCCATGGATTTATCATCATCAATTGAAGTTTCAGCCTCGAATTGAACATATGGAGTAGCGTTGATTCATCAAATCCCTGGTACCAAATTGTTCGCATGGGGCTCGAACAGCTTCCATAAATTGAATCTGTTCTAGATATAATTGATTCTGACCATTGTTTGGTTATGTGCTCCAAAGGTAGACGAAGACAACCCATGTGGTCCGTGATTAGAATGTTCAATTGAAATGGAATCGAGAGGCATTTCGCGCGTATAAGATCAGTAATTGGCAAATTTGATACAAATTGATGAAGACCCATGTGTATTTCGTTGGCCACAATGAGTAGAAGATAATGGTTGTGGTGCTCGATCGTGATTCTCAATGTTGGTGCCGGAATTTGGGATAACATGTGCGTGGATCGCTGCCTTCAAACTGGAATGAGATTGAATTTGAATTAAACTACTTATTGATGATATGGGACCATGATCTGCTCGCCTTGAGTAGTACAAAAAGCCTGTAATTCAGTTTGGCCATGGGTTTTGGACAGTTGGTCGGAATTGGTGTTGAAACCGTGCGTGAGGACGTGTTTTTGAACCTGAATTTCATTTGATTTTGGAACTATTATGGCTGGTGTTTGGTGTGGGATTGTAGAGTGGAGTGAGGAGATGTTGATGGTGTGTAAAATCGGTGGTTTTGGTAGCCATGGGTTGCCGTAATTTGGTTGCATAGTAGGTAGAGCGTATAAGAGAAAGAATTTATAAACCTTTAATTTATCCCATAGTACCTTGGGATGATCAGGGTTGCAAAGCATAAGAAGTACAACAAAGAAACGTCTTAAAGAAAGTAAGCATTTCATAAATAATAGCTTCAAATAGACAATCTTCACAATGGTTGTCTCCTCTTAACAAACCATGTAAAAGTGATGCTTCTCGATATGTACTAACAATTACTCCACATAAAATATCGTTCTCCTTCACATGGATTCGCTGTGACAATTCATCATATGATAACATGTTTCTTTCTGGTAGTCAAAATCTTCTTAGTTGAATTCCAAACAAAATGTGCTGCAGTGTACGAGCAAATTCATTTGTTTTATTTACTTCAAAAAACTTTGTTAACATTGTTCTTCTCACATTTTCATTCTCAATAACAGTAGATAAATCATCTTCATCGTCATATCTTATTTGTTGATAATTTTCAACGTGAAGTTGTTAAAAATAAATAGTTGGATAAATTTCTACTCAATTGAACTGAAAAAAATCCTCCACATAGCTTAAAGTGAAGATATCCATTTAGCAGATTGATAAACAGAGATTTTTGATTTCTTTCATTGTTTCATTTGTGGAAACTGAAAAATTATATCTTTTACACACATATTTGTACAAATATTTTACAACTTTAATAGAAGAACATACTTCAATATTAATGTTGCAGTCAAATTTTGCACTCAAATAAGAATTGTACACGACAACCCATTGGTTGTTTATCACTTGACCTCTAACTTTAATAGAAATACCGTTATTACAAAATTTATGCAAGGGATATGAATAATCACCAAATATACTAGCATTACAATAATCCCCAGGGTATTTATTTTTTCAATCTTTATTTGCTTTCATACATACATTTTTTGGATTAAGATCTCCATAAAGGCCGTGAATATTATGTTTAACAATAGCAAAATGAAGATAAGGATATTTGTTTTTGTCAAGAATTTCTCGGGAAACTATCTTATTAACATGTGTAGAATAAAACATTTTGTGGCCATATTTGAAGATCAACAATAGATGTGCATGAAAAAGATCTCTTTTCTAAAATTCAATAACATATATATATGCACAACAATGGGCCCAAGATATTTTATTTGTATAAATCATTTTCAACTCTTTTAATTTTCCTCTAAATACACGTGTAATTATATCTGGTCAATTTTGAATCTTTTCATTGTGTTTTAGTTTTTACCTAATCTCTGGCTAATTTGGATTACATGTTATAGTAAAAAATACGTCTAGTTTTTCATAACGATGTACTAGAGCCATTGCATCAATATGTCTCCTTAGAATATTTGTAGGCACACATGTAAAGGACTATTTTCTTCCAATTTTGCAACCCGTTGTCTCTCCATTTTGAACGCTGTCTACAATACTTTGATAAAGTTGAGCTCGATTTTGTTTTTGGTTGTTAGAAAAATAGTCTAATCGTCCACTTTCGATCTTAACAAACATATTTACAACATATTGCTGAAGTAATCTACCACTTTGGAGCAAAACAAACTTACCGAAAAGCCTAATCTACAATTTGTATGAAGAATATTCTTGACAAGAAACTTGAGATTGTTGTTTCGTTCCATTAAGTACTGCAAAATGAAATTCATCATTCATTTACAATATTTACAGTACAAAATTTAATAGAATGTAAGATAAAAACCTTTATTTTCTTTTTCAATTAATTCAGCTGCAGAGATAACTATGGTAGGAAAAGCAACAAATTCAAGAGAATGTTTAGGCTAAAAATAGGTCCTTTTGCACCTCCCAATATTTTCATGCCAAATAGATTCTCCGATGGGAAAAGTAATGGATACTGCAACGTATCATAGCAATCGTAGTAATAATGAACTATATGTGAATCCCTAGAATGACCACATATAGTAATGTCACGAACGCGAACATTAGCATTCTCATCGTCTTCGACCCATATAACAGCTACTTTATATGTTGTAGGAGTATTGAAGACTCTTTGATCAAATCCTAGATCGCATCTTATGTGCATTCGATGGTTTTGCAAGTTAATGATGGCACTTAAAGATATAAAGAATCTACTATATGGAATCACCGTCAAGATTTTGATTAAAACAATCAAAGTACATTGAACAAAGTTTTCTGAAATTTTCAAACAATTTCGAAGTTCATTATAAATATAATTGCATATAAGAAGGCTTACTGTCCATTTATATAATGATATACTTGCTTTTGAACCCTGAATTTGTAATACATTTGTATGCTTTGTAGAGATCTTTGTCGTATTTAACACCAAATGAATTGAAAGCAAAGTGGTTATTATATCCCCTTGCAATCTTTTTGAATTTCATACATTTTGGTTCTTTGAACGTAAATAAGTTGTTCAGTTCAACTCGTGAGTTAGGCACACATCGATAAACTTTTTATTAGAGCAACGGAAGCCTTTACTTTCTCTATAAAATTTTCTCGTACCACAATATTTACAGCTATTACATGTCTGTAATACATATGCAGCTGTCGGTATGTTGAATACATTAAAACTACCTCATAATGTAGAATTGGAAATATCAGGTGTCTCTTGATTTGCAGTAGAAGCCTTAAAATCATGATGCATTATAAATTGCTACATTTATACAACACCAGAATTATTATTTTCGGATGATATAGGATCAGCTATCCTCTTGCGACGATCACTGCAGCTAATTCTAAGTCGATTTCTCTGATCCATCGGAACATATTTCTAAAACATCCATGAGAACAATAAGATAACTTATCGAATAATTGAAGCCCAAGGTAACCCACAAAAACTAAAAGAATTGAAGAAGGCCATTAGCACATATATTACATCATACGTTTGTGGGAACTAAAATTTCGAGTAAAATAAAATCACCTACATAGAATTGTTTTAAGAAATATTAACCTATTTACAATATGTAAAAACATGATAACTAACATAGCATAAATTGCACTTTCTAAACACATACAAATTATAAACAACTAAACTAAAGCAATAAGGAATTTTAGGGTAATCATTATGTTATTTGCACACAACTCAAATAAAAGTTGTAAGAAGTAGAACACAAAAGTAATCAATTACTATAATATTGAACACACAGAGCTCAAAGTTTTAAAGTAATTACTAATTGTCACAAGAAAAGTGCGAGATGTGAATAATTTACCTTTGAATTGAACTCCTATATGTAAATTATATAAAGATGTTTGGGAGATTTTTCAGTATGTGCGAGACATTTGTTGAACCTACAAGAAAAAAAAATGACATCAGATATGTTGGTACATTTAGGAAAAACACAAATGGAAAACTGAAAATCGTCAGCTAAAAATTTACAGTTGCAGATTAAAAATACAAAAGTTGAAATCATCTTCAGTTGCTTAACAGTAAAAGATTCGAAAGGAAATCATCCAACTGCAAAAATACCTAAATAAAGCCTAAGGCTTTACAAGAAATATCGTAACAAAAGAAAATGAATCAAAAAACAAATTGGGATAAGAGGGTAAAGAAAAGAAAAGGATTACAATGAGAAAACACAAGAAAATAAGAGCAAAGACAGGATACTAACCATTCGCCAACACGCGAAGGAAGCCCAATTTAAAATTCTCTTCTATACTACGGTAATCGAATAGCTCTCATTCAATTTTCTATTCTTTGTTAAAAGCCAAAACTCAAGCGAAAACGAATTGTTTAGACAGGTACACTAACACATAAAAAACCCAAAGATACCATAAGCTACATAAAAATTTTGAATAAAATCGTCACATGAAGTATGAATCACTCCCAAAAAAATAATATCAAAAATACAACAAACTGACTATTATGGAAAATAAAAATAGAAAAAATGTACAAATTCCTTATTAATAACAACTTGTTAACTTAAGACCATTAAAATTTAGATAAAAGGAAACATCTCAATTCTTTAAATCATGTCAAGGAAAAAATATATATAAAACATTCAAATCTATTATCAACATAATCAACTGAAGATGGATTCAAAAGATTAAAATCCAAAATTTCAATTCAATAATGAACTTTGTTGTGCTAAATTACAATAAGAAATCAATATTTTCAATAATTTACCTCGGCAGCCAAACAAGTAGACAAACCACATAACACTCCCTTTCATTACCATGGATATAAAGACACTAACACGATATTTACACAAATAGAAAGCTAAATGACCAAAACACAAATATAAATAAATAAAAGAATGATGGTGCATTTAATAAAATTTCTACGTATCTCTTCAACAGGAAAACAACACTGTAATGCAACATGCAATTACACTAAAATAATATTAAACTTGAAAGTATAAGTTCTCATACCTGCTGCTAACGCAAAATGAAACGACAAAGATCCCACGAGGCGACTATCAGACAAACCTTGCACAATATCAATGAACAAACGTAAGATTGAAGTGGTACAAATGGATGACATGACAAACTAACAATTAAAATAATTTAAAAGATTGAAACACAGTATATAAAAAACAATAAAAGACCAACTGACCCAAAAAAATAGAAAGAATTGAAGACATATTTAGGAATTTTAAAAAATAAATCTTAAGAAATCAAAGCCCAAAATGAACACGTAATTATTTTCAATATTTCTAAAATTATATATTTTCAGTTCCCATTCTGAAATTTCCACCCCTTGTACACTTAAACCCCGAAAAAATTGGGACTTCTCAAGTTTTAAACCCTTTACATTAAATGGTCAAGAAACCATGCAAAAAAAGCCTGCAATAAGAAAGAATCACGACAAAACCAAAAAACACAGATCTGTACGATTTTCTCATCGTTTGACTAAGAAGACAATCGAACTTTCGAAGATCAATAAGAACGAGTGATTTCTGTAGAAGACGTGTTAGGAAAAGTGAGTAAAAATAAATACAAATTCACAAGACGAGACCACAATCTTCAAATGTGGACAAGAACCAAATATTTCTGTTGGAGATCCTAAAATTATCAGACGAAAATAGACTGCTAGGGTTTTGATTCGAAGCAAAAGAAAAGACAACTGCTAGGGTTCCAGTAAGCAAAAGTGAAGAGAAGAAAACGTTTTCCAATGATCGAGAGAGGAGAGAAGTTAAGGACGGCAAGAGATATTTTTGTACACATAAGAGGACCATTAGACCCTTGAGGAATTTAGAGGAATTTGAGGGTAAGATGAGAAAGACATAAATGCTTTCTGAATGAATATTGTGGGCACTGTTCTCTCATTTAAGAGAGTAGAAATATGTTACATAATTCAATAAAATGCTTCAACATGTTCGGTTTTTGTTAAATTTAAAATCAAGTTCCAAATATTATTGAAAATATAGTATGTGCAGAAATTCCTAATGAAATTGAACATCCATATTTATATACTCCTTTTATACAATATATGATGCACGGTCTGTGTGGTTATATGAATCCCGACACATGTATTTATGGAAAAAGGTTCAAGTCGAGGTCACTATCCTGAAAAAGTTTTCTTCGAAGGCTTCTTTCAATAACAATTGATATCTAAAATATAGGAGAAGAAACGATGAAATAAAAGTTAATGTCTGAAAACATTCTTTGGATAATAGGTGGGTAGTTCCACACACTCTATAATTGGTAAATTTGATTTCCATATTAATATTGAAATACATTCTACTATTAAGGCTGTATGTTTATAAAAAACATGATAAGGTGCATATTTCTATAAATACTGAACAAGATGCTGGCCCAATTGATGAGGTAGAAATTATCAATCAGCTAGATACAGGGGCGGACCTAGGGGGGCCCCGGGGGGGGCACGTGCCCCCCCACCCCCCAACTTTTGAATTTTTTTCTTCTTTTTTTTTTTTTGTAAAATCACGTTTGATATCAATTGAAATCTAAATTTTAATTTAAATCAAAACTAGCAATTAATTTTGATAACATATTTCATGGAATCCATAACTATTTAACTTTTTATCAAATTTACTAAAAATTTGATTTTAATCTCCACCA